>SSNR01000004.1:5293994-5310368 GCA_006937965.1 Callopanchax toddi
GGGGGGGACTTTTTGTAAAAAAATACTAATACACTGAAAAATATATAACTATAGCTTGGTTGGCTTTTGTTTACATGCCTTGTTTTTGCTGATGTACTGCAGACAATTGGGGAGTTATTCCTCACCCTCAGTGAGATGGGTTTCACAGAAGAGCAGATTCAAGCTGCTGTGCAGGCGGGGCATTTTTCTGTGACAGAGGCTGCTGATTGGTGAGTGGTTTCTGACACTCAAATACACTTTTATTATAGTAATATAATGTACTTCTTTTTGTCAGTTCACATATTTTTTCTATACTTTGAAAGGCTTTTACAGGGTCAGTATCCACGGCACAGGTTGGGTAAGAAGTCCTCGCAGCCAACTGAAACGGCCTTTTCTGCTTTCAATCCTCCCAAAGAAGCAGCAAGCACCTCATCATCACCTGCATCTCCCCCTGACAGCACAGGTAAAACACCTCCACTTCACCTAAAGGCAGTTAGTTAGGGGGCAAAATGACCTGAGTTGATTTAGTCTTTCTGTCTTTAACAGCATCCTCCTCATTGGTCCTTAAGCCATCACATCCTTCCACTCAGTCCAATGATCCTTCACCAGTTGAGTCACGGATCAAACAAGACAAGAGCGACTTTGAAGAGAAAGAACGACAACGTGTTGCTCACGAAGTTCGAGCTGAAAAAAGGCAAAAGAAGCAGGTCAGCACTGTCTAGATTTTATTATGTAATCATCACACACAAAAAGCGTCTTTAAAGCATAGCATCTCATCTGTAGTTGTATTTGAGAACATTGTGTTTGGTACTGTCAGGAGCGTGAAATGGTGTTAAAGCGGATAGCTGAGGATCGGAGGACGTTGCAGGCGAAAAATCAGACGGCTCCTGTTTCAGAGACGACGACTCCCTGCAGTCAGCCGCAGAAACTGGGAGGAAAGATTCAGACGAATGTAGATAATAACTGCATCCTCATGGTGAGGCTTGAGAAAACCTTTATCTCTGTGAACTGGATAATGTCTAACTCAGAAGCTGTGCCCGTTTAAACATTCATCTGTGTTTCATTGCAGATTCGGTTGCCGTCTGGTGAGTCCATGCGGGAACGCTTCTCAGCTGACGCCCCGCTGCGCACTGTTGTGGAGCACATCAGTGGACGCCACCCCTCCCTGTCCTCCTTCTCTCTCCTTCAGGGTTTCCCACGAAAACGCTTCGGTGAGGCAGAGCTGGCGTGTTCGCTGCGCTCTCTGGGCCTCACGCCGAACGCTTCACTGTGTATTCAAACCACTCCTCCAGAGACACCTCAGGAACCTCCGAGTCCCGCAGACCCCCCTCCGGCTGTTCAGAATGAACCTTTGCCGTGTGTCTTACCTCCTCCTCCTCCTCATGTACCTGATCAGGTGGGGGCAGGAGGGCAGGACCCTGTTTTGCCACCCCTACTGCCTAACCACCTGTGGGGGGAGGCGGTGAATTACGCCGGGATACCTGGAGCTGGTCCTCCTCTGTCTGGACCTTCTCATTTCTGGGGTAAATATTAAACACATTCACAGGCTGTTTATTTCTGCTGTACATGATGATTTTCTACTCGGTAGATTTCCAGGCCCTTTGAAGGTTTCTCAAAGCAGAAGTTGCTTTTTCATTAAAGAAAAAAAAAAAAAAATATATATATATATATATATACTATCTCTATCAGATCAACAGTATCTGAAAGTCACGTTTTTAATAAAAGGGAGGGAAAAGATGCATCTGTTCAAGTTTTCAGCTAATAGTTCTATGAGACTAACCTTTTAGGTGCTAAAGTGTTACTTTATTTTTGTAAAACAGCTACTATTTGGTACTTTTCTTGAATTTAACTAAATAAAAGTGACAGGCTGTTTGTAACAAAGTGTTTAAAGATCCAAACAAAACATTTTTTTGCTAAGTTGCCTGTTAGTCAGAGTTATGTGGCTTAAAAAAAAAAAAAAAAATCCTTTGATAACATTCTGTACTGAAGTGAAAATGTGTGAAAAAGCAGCCAAAATTAAAAAAGGAAACTGTTTTTTTTGTGTATTTTGTCAAATGACAGAATTAAAAAAAACGAGATTGGCACTTACAGACTGATGATTTGTGGTTAATCAGAGGCATTACTAATTTTAATATTTTAATTTATTTTCTAAAGAAATATTAGTATTTTTACCGTGATGGGCTGCTGCTGAATGCACACTAAAGAGACATTAAAACCACTACATTCCAATTTTTCCCCAGATTGTTTTTTTTTTTCCATGGAATCAGTCGATCAAATCAGGTGATTTATCTGACGTGAGTTTGCGAGTCACTGGGTGACATTCCTGCTTTTTGACAGGGCGAGGACAGAGGCTGGTGCCCGGTAACGCCGAGGATCCCGGCGTAGAGGCGGAGCAGGAACAAGAAGGAGAGGAGGAACCGCCACACGTGTTAAATGGTACTGTGCTCTCCGTCTACAACCACTACACTAGACTCGCTTTCTTTTCCTGTTTCCACATGTTTCCATTCTGCATCTACAGAGAACTTTTTTCCACATTTGCGTTAGAAACAATTACCCTTCCTTCTGCTCTTAGTTTTTGACTTTAATTCTGTCTTATAGAAGATTAGACTTACTTCTCTGGAAATGTGTGTCACATTTAGGAGAGATTAGGATTAGGAAACGTGTGGGTGAATGGCCCCTTCTGTCAGACATACAGTAAACCGGTCTGCCCCGCCGCTCTGAACCCAGTTACCTACACCCTACAGATGATCGGCCAATCATATTCACTATTTCAGAGCACGTGGTTCTCGTTTAAGATTCTAAATGTGTGTAAGGAGCTCTGAGTGGAAGCTAGTTTAAGGAGAGTCAAAAACCTGCTGCCAGTAATGTTGATTATTAAAGGTGTGTGCTTTTTTTCTTTACAGCAAAACTTGTTAAAATACATTTTTTAAATTAAAAATAAAGCCTGTTATTGTGAATATTTTGAGTCCAGTTGTTTTAGATGATCTTGTTTAATTTCCACAGGAATGCCGAGGCTGCCTTTCTTTCCGGAGAACAGGAATCGAGTAGGATTCGAGCCTCGGCATCACTGGCCAGAGCAGGGGAATCGACTCAGGTGGGTGACCTGACAGGACACACCTAGACTACAAGTTTCTGTGGAATTTGACTTGTTTATGTGTATCTAACAGGTTGAGGTTGGTGTTACTTAGCAGGATTTGTGTGGAGTACTGTTCTGCATCATTTAAATAAATAAAATATATTTGTAACATTACAGACTTTGGTGAAATGATCCCAAAATTAAAATGATTTTTGGATTGTTCATAAATCTGATAAACATGCCGTCGGTTAGTCAAAGTTCAGCAGTCGTGATGAGACATCGTAGAACTAGAACGGAGGACCGGAGCTCACTAATTGTTGCAAATCCTTCTGCTGCTGTTTGCACGATAAAAGATGAAATATTGATCAGTGAGCTGCAGCTCTCAGTTCTATTTTTAAAGTTGTTGTTCTTCAGCCGTGAGGCATGTGATTCAGCAACTTACTGCTGAAAGACATGCAGAAACCCCTGTTTTACGTGTTTGTTTTAGAAGATTTTAATGTAAAAGCAAATTAAAAAGAAAATGCATATCGGCAGTTGTTTGTCGGCTCAGCTGAAAAACGTATCGGTTTCATAAAGTCAGCAGGTTATTAACCCTTTAAAGCCTGATGCATGAAATAATAGTCAGAAAATTCATTAAAAACAATTGGCTACATTAGTTGTATAATTAACTCATATAATGCAGTTATATAACAATACAATGTTCTATCTGTAGTACTTGTATCATCCACTAGAGGGCATACTATTTAATCCAGTAGGTGAATTGGTTATGAACTGTTTGGTGTTTTAGGGTTAAATTGTTATATTTGAGAAAATAATAATAATTTCTAAATATATGTCTGTTCAGGCGTGAATTTACAATAAACAAGGTGTCCTGTGGCTCTTCTCTAGTGCCTCATTACCATTATGTCTACTTGTGTTTTAGAGATGCTCCAGAGGAGGAAGCAGCTGATGAGGAGGAGGCAGGAGGTCCAGTGGCACACGTAGCTGCAGGACAGGCTGCAGTGGAGCGCCTCCAGAGAGCTGCTCAGCAGGAGGACCACAGTGCCTCTCAGGGGCAACCATCTCCTCCTAAAAGACCCTTCAGGACACCAAATGTGCCATCCCTATGTGCCTTGGCCACCCAAGCAACTGTCCACCTCATGACTGGTGAGGGGGCTTTGAGTGGAGAGTATTCAGCTCTACACCTTACCAGAAATCATCTACATGCTGAATATTTTTGTCTATTTTTTTCTAACCTTCTCAGCTCCCAGCATGCAGTACAGCAGCAGTCTGGCAGGTCTCACCCCAGAGCTGGCTGAACTTCTCCTCACCCACATGTCCCGAGAGAGGCTGCTTCGTCCGCGTACTCTGGAGCTCTTCTTCGGCTGTCCATTGCAGAAGTTTGTCCTAAACTGCTACCCTTACTCCACCAATGAGCTCCTGCGGCAGTTACGAGCCTTCACAGCTCTGAAGCATCTGAGCCTCATCAACTCTCCCCTCATCACAGGTAAGAGCTGATACTATTATGTCTTTGTTTGCTGTTTCTTTGTAATCTTATCAACTGGTTTTGTCCAGACTCTGGCCTGTCCATCCTGCCCAGCCTGACCAAACTCCAGTCCCTCAACCTGGCCTCCTGTAGCAAACTGACGGACTCCTGTCTGCAGTACATCACAGGTCTGAGCTCACAACAAACCAGTCTAAGTTGACCAGTAGTTTCTAACACATGTAATAACATATATTTGTTATAATTATGTCCTTTAAGGTTTGAAGAGCCTGTGTTTCCTGTCCCTGGATCAGACTAAAGTAACAGATGCTGGGATGGTGCTCTATCTCCAGTCAGCTCCTTCCTGTCTCTCTCAGCTCAGTCTGAACCAGACGGCAGTGACTGAAGCCACACTGGTTGTGCTCCCCACCTGCACGCCACAGCTGAGACTTCTCAGCATCAAGCAAACTAAAGTACTTCAGCTTTCAGCCCTGATAATTTGCCTCTAATTGTTGAGTGTGTGGTTTTTACATCTGTGTGTGTGTGTGTGTTTGCGGTAGGTGAAGGATGTTACAGCGTTGGCGGGGATGTCCAGTCTGCAGACTCTGAGTCTGGATGGGACAGGTGTCACAGAGGCGTCTCTGGAAAACCTGGCCACTCATCCTGCTCTGACTTCTCTCAGTTTAGGAGGAGTTGCTGTAAAGGATGGCAATCACGTGCTTGAGGTTATCTCAGGTAAGAAAGAAACCTTAAAGTTCTCCAAATGGTGGGAAAGAAGGACAATGAGTGAAGTCTACTGAATCTAATTTCCTTTCAGGTCTGAAGCTGACTCACCTTACCCTCCCCGGACGCCACACTGTGACAGACAGCGGCCTGTCCTTCCTCTGCAGACTGTCCCTGTTGTCAGAACTGGACCTGACGGACTACACACAGGTCACAGACCAGGGAGTCCACCAGCTGTCTACCATGACCAGGTCCTCCTCACATTTCGTGAGTCATCAGCTGATGTTGATTAAAACAAACATACTGACTGGAATATTGTTTGCATTTTGCAGATTAAAGAAGCTGTCCCTTAGCAACACCCAGGTGACTGATGCAGGGCTGCCCTCTCTACGTAGCCTGCAGGAGCTGCAGGATCTGTGTTTGGACAGAACAGCAGTTACCAGCCGAGGAGTGGCCGAACTCATCATCTGTCTGCCTCAACTTCAGGTGATGAGACTTCTTGCTTAATCATCGCAGAGCTTTAAATCTCAGCCAACAACTTCAGTCCCTGGAACAATGAGTGTAGCGATAAACTGTAACTTTAATTTGTTTGTAAATGGTTTAAAGGAAAATAAATACATTTCTGTGCTTTGTATTTCCTGTTTTCTAGGTGTTGGGTTTAGCCTGTACAAAGGTGGGAGACAACGTAGTGAGGAGGGGTCTGATCCGTTGTCATCAGCTGGTTAAGATCAATCTCAGCCACACGAGGATCACAGACCACGGTAGTTAAACTAGTCTTTATTCAAGTAATCCCATCAAAAACTGTACTTTTTAAATATCCTGTTATCGTCTCCTGCAGGTTTGAAGCACCT
Organism: Callopanchax toddi; assembly: GCA_006937965.1. Taxonomy (NCBI): domain Eukaryota; kingdom Metazoa; phylum Chordata; class Actinopteri; order Cyprinodontiformes; family Nothobranchiidae; genus Callopanchax; species Callopanchax toddi. Next base: position 5,300,086 of record SSNR01000004.1, read on the forward strand.
GAAGGACATGCATCTGTCTCAGGTGAACCTGGACGGCACCGGCGTCAGCCTGATGGCTATCGCCAGCCTCCTCTCTGTGACCAACATCAGCAGCATCCGGGCCAGCAACACTCACACCATTCCACCAGATGAAGTCTCAGATGAGGAGTGGGAAGCTCAGTGAGACTGTACCTTTTCGTTTTGGACCACACATAACCTGAGAAAGGCTCCGTCTGCTGCTAACCTTCTAGCCCCTGAGATATGCTGCTGCCAGGATTATCTGGAAACGGCATCAAATAAAACACTCCAACTTGCACTGTTTCAGCTGTAGCTAGTGCCACTAATCTGACAATCACACACACCACGCTGAAACCTTTTAAAGCTGAGCCTTCTGCTTAAGGATGACTCATTAATTACACATGCAGCAAACAAAAATTTACTCATGGTGGTTCGTTTCAGGAAACGCTGACAGCTTTAATATTTGATGCGCAGGCTTGAGTCAAAACAGCCTTCAGTTCCAAAAGCTGGCATGTACTTCCTGCTGGAAATATCCCACACAGCATGTTTGTGGATGACTGGCATAAAAATGTAAGCAAATTGTTCAACAAAACTCAAAAGGACGAGAAGGAAGAATTGTAATTATGTTAAATTTGTCTTGTTTGAATCATCACAACTGATAGCCATGTTTAGGTTTCATTTGTTAAGGGTGTAGAAAATACTCCTGCAGACCCACTGAATGTTAAAATGGGCCCTGATGCGATACTTCTTAGGCTGATAGTTTTCAGTAACCATAAACTACAGTGTGCAAATGTTTAACTGCATCTTGATGCAATTTTTTTTTTTTTATTAATGCCCTTTAAACCAATAAAAGCCAATAGCTGAACATGTAGTCCATACATCAGAGCCCAAAGAAACATCTTTACTTTTAAAGTTTTCATTTTTGTTTACAGAGTTGTAATAGCTTATTTTCCCGAGGTGGTTTTTGACTTTGATACAGCCCCCTCTCTTACTTGCTGAATAATAAAAACCTCTGTTTGATTCTGCTGTCTTTATTGTTCCGTTTATTCTGACAAACCTTTATTGCATTACATTGTTAAATAAGGCAGAACTGCTGTTGTACACCAGAGAGGAAGGGGAAAATAATAAAGTCAACTTTTAAATATAAAATGACCTAAAAGCTGCTGTGTACATGTTGAGATAAAAAACTGAACTTTGGGGAGGAAAAAAACTCAACTTTTTGTTGAAGACAGCACAATGGAATGCATTCCAGGTGAATCAGCCAATCAGAGTGCAGCCTGAGGTGACAGTAGATGGTAGGGGGTTTGATCAATGCTGTCAAACCGAGATGGAAACGCAGTACAACATGTACAAGAGACAAGTCCGATAAGATGCATAAGGTTGTTTCAGTTCTGTAGGACGTTTCCTGCTCATCCTCCACTAGCCTGCGGGGCCGTGATGTAGAATTGTACTTTAGATGGCATGCGCTTGCTGCTTTTCAATCTTAGATTTCAAATGCTCCTTGTACCCCAGGATGCCACTACGCCACTTTGTGATGGTCTGATTCTCACAAACCCAGATTTCCTGAGCCACCTAAAAAATAAAATGATTAAAGATTTAAAGTGATAACGTGTCACTAATCAAACGTTAAACTTCTGATTTTCATCAAGTACAAACCTGCTGAATTAGCCTGAAGTCGTGACTAACGAGCATCATTCCCCCCTCGAACTCGTTGATTGCTTCTGCCAGCGCGTCGATGGTTTCGATATCCAGGTGATTGGTGGGCTCATCGAGGAACAGCATGTGGGGGTTCTGCCAGGCCAGCCAGGCAAAACAAACTCTGCACTTCTGACCATCTGACAAGTTCCTGATCGGACTGACCTGGAAAGAGTTGATCATTTTAGAGATACCAAATCATTTCAGGTAAAAAAAAAAAAGTGAACTTATTTAACCTACCTGCTGCTTTCCTGTCAAACCGTAGCGACCGATGATCTTCCTCATCTCCTCCTTTTCTTTGATCTCAGGGAAACACTTCATCATGTACTCCAAAGGAGATAGGTCAAGTTCCAGCTGCTCAGTCAGATGCTGTAACAAACAGAAGCAGGAGGAGGAACTGATTTCACTGCTCAGAACAAACTGTCAAAACGATGCAAACGACTGATGTTTACCTGGTGATATCTGCCAATCTTTACATGAGAATGCTTACGGATCATGCCGTCAGTTGGAAGGAGCTACAAAAAAAAAAAAGAAATTTAAATTAAGAGGACAAAGCTGAAGACTCTAAAAAGGTGATTTCATTTTGGCGCTAGCCAATGGGTGATGAGACAATACCAACCTCTCCCATAAGCAGCTTCAGCAGAGTGGATTTCCCTGCTCCATTGGGGCCCACCAGAGCCACCCGAGTATCCAAGTCAATACCAAACTCCAGGTTTTTATATATGGTAGGCTAGGAAACAAACAAAAAAAAAAAACATTAACAAGTCATAATTCAATTAGGGAAGGCAAAAAAATGTTTTTTTGTATTTTATCGATACTCACTGTGTTGTCACTGTACTTGAAGCTCACATTCTGAACCATGATAACAGGAGGAGGAATCTTCCCACAGGGAGGAAAATAAAATGACAGAGTCTGAAAGAAAAGAAACAAGATGTTTCAGCTTGGTAGGAAGGAAAAAGCTACGACTCCAAGCCCATCACTAAACTACAACAGCGCTGTACCTTGTCATTTACAACTTTTTCAGTCAAACCCGACGCCACCATCTTCTGTAGCGTCTTCTCTTTGCTCTGTGCTTGTCGTGCCAATTTTGCAGAGCCGTGACCAAACCTGGCGATGTAATTCTAGGAGGAGAGGAATTAATGAGCATAAATTTAAAGTTTTGATGTATTAATTTTTAACAATGTTTTTTTTTTTTTTTCAAGCTTTTAAAAGTATATGGATAAAGGGGAAAATGACCGTCTCTTGTGTGGCATATAAATTCCTAAAGATGGCCGATAAATACTCCGCCTTTACCTTCATGTGTGATATCTGGTCTTGTTCCCAGTTGAATCTCTTCATCTGGTTCTCCTCCAGCTCAGATCTGGTCTTCACATACTGGTCATAGTTACCCTGAACAAATATAGATTTGCACCGTCACCCAACAGCACAGCGATATGATTAGTAACAAGCCCATATTCCTTATTTAGCACCAGAATCGCATATGGCAGAGTCCAATCGAGCTCTCCACTCTGAGGTGGTTAAAGCCAGTGTTCTCACCGTGTAATACTTTAGTTTTCTCTGATGCAGGTGGATGATGTTGGTACAGACACCGTTCAGGAAATCTTGCGAGTGTGAGATGAGCACAAGGATTCGCTTGAACCTGACAAAAACCCATTAGGCTGATGAGTACGCAACTATTAACAAGTGGAAAAAATATCAATAAAACCATTTAAAACATCTTAAATAGGCTGTAAACTTACGACTTGAGCTCCTCTTCCAGCCACACACAAGCATCCAGGTCTAGGTGGTTGGTCGGCTCATCCAGCAACAACATGAAGGGCTTGATGAACAGAGCTCTGCAAAAAATCAACAGCTGTTCAAATTTAAAATACAGAAAACTGACCTCTGACTGCAACACTTAAATACTGCAGCCCTTCTTCCACTTTGACTCTTTTGAAGCATTTTAAATTAAAATCTGACAACCCTAATCAATAGAATGAATTGTACACAAACCCAAAATATACAAAATTGATTAATGCTATAAAATTCTATCTAACCGAGCTGTTTCTCCATACCTGGCGAGAGCAACACGCATCCTCCATCCTCCACTGAAGTCCTTGAGTTTCTTCTGCTGCATAGCAGCACTGAAACCCAGACCGTGGAGGATTCTAGAGGCTCGCACCTCTGCCTTGTCTGCATCCAGCTCCTCCAGACGCTCGTACAGCTCCATCAACTTCTCACACTCGGCTGTGTGGAGATGAGACGATTCCATTTAGTTTCAGTCATTGAAGCAGCAGCGCTGGTTTGTTTAGTTTCAAATGTTGATGAAACTTAGCTTCCCTCATTTGGAAGGTTGATACATTTTAACTTGTTAATCCAGAACATTTCCTCTCCAAACACACTTACTTTATACTTTGTTCCACTTTATCAGTTAAAGACATTTTAAAATTTCTAAATGCTTATTTCTGAATCAAGTTAAGTCTTCTTATTTCTGCTTTTACCCCACCCTACACACACACACACACACACACACACACACACTTACAGTCTTCATGGGCAAGTCTCTCTGCCTCTTTCTCCAGCATTATTCTTTGTTCATCCACTTCCATGACACACTGCAGAGCTGTCTTGTCGCTGGGGGCCATCTCCCGGGTCAAATGGTAAATATCTATGTGCTCAGGAATGGGAATTTCACGATGTCCGATGGCTGACAATAGCATGGACTTTCCTAACAGAAGAGAAAACAAATGATGTCAGTATCATTTTTGGTACTAAAGACAATGTACAAGGTTTACAATAATGCATCAGGGTCTTTATTAATAAAATAATAATAAATTGAGCTTGGGAGAGGGGTAAAACTAGGAAAAAAATCTCAAATTTAATTTTGAAATCTCACATAAATATTTCAGGGAGAAACGCTGAAACAAACTTGTGGGGGGACAGAAAGGTAAAATTCTATCAAAATAAATTAGCAAATTTCAAAAAGGCCATCTGGAAATAGTCTAGTGATACATTTATACGAATCCCTACCCCACAAATTTTTTGGGGAAAAAAGCCACAAAAATAGGTTTTGTTCTGTGAATCATATTGTGACTGCAAATGGAAATGTTGTTTCTGACACCTTAACTTACTTTTAAACGAGTGTATGCTACACAAACTGCATACTCTAACAGTTTGTAGAAGGAGACAACAGGATACCTGTGCCGTTGAGGCCGATGAGGCCGTAGCGTCTGCCTGAATTGAGCTCCAGGCTGGTGTCTGCTAGCAGCTCTTGCCCGTGAAAAGTGAGCGACAAGCTGCTGATGTGGACATCAGTGCTGTTGGGGTGGGAGGCGAGAACGCCGGTCACTGCCCGAGCCTCTGTCTTCTGCAGCTCAAACTCATCCAACTCTTTAGTCAAACTTGCAATGCCTGTTTCCAAAGAAAAAAGTGGAGTCCAACTTAAAATCAAAGATATTAACAAAGTGCCAGTGACGAGTGCAGTTCCAGTATGACACGTCTTCCTCACCATTGTCACCATTGCTGTATGCTCCATTTTGCTCTGTGTCTAGTTGATCATTTTCCTCGTTTACTTCATCGGATTTCTTGGTGCGCTGGCGAGCTTTGGCAGCCTCCTTCTTCTTTGCTGCCTTCTTTTTAGCCAAGTCTGACGGCATGGTTGTGTAAGTCTACTCAAATAAAATAAATGAGAATCATCAGACCACTTTATCATCATTGTATGAGTTCAAACTACTGGATTACCTAACGTGATAATCATATGTGTATTGTAGAAGTATGAATCAGGGTAGAAGTGACAAATCACCTACATAAACGAGAGAACCACAAGATGCTTGTCGGTGTTGTAACGAAAATAGCACCATATGGAAATATTTAAAAAGGTAGTTTAATCAAATTAAAATACGATTTAAAAATTGACTTGTTTTCCGCAAACCTTAAAAACACATGTACAGTTTTGTGATAGGAACGTAAGCTATACCAAGGTGTTTTACGGGCTGCCCAAGTCTACTAGGGAACAACGAGTACCTTAACTGTGCTTGCTGTGGAGGGGAGAAGGCGCCTCTTTCGACAGAACACCGGTTCAGTACAGTACGAATAACTGAACTCCAGCATCGCTTATTCCAATAATGGAACGACATAAAAGCTTAACGTGATTTAAAAAAAGTATTGCCATAAACTCGTAATAAATATTGGGAATGATAACCAAGATCGCACTTTGGTTTATTCTAATCCTACCGGCTTCGTTTCTCTCATTAGCCCCGTTAGCCGCTAACGCCGGTAATGCCGCTAAGCTTATTTGTCACTAAAGAATGACACTGAACAATACTCACGAAACGCGTTACCTGAAATATAAAGAATGACAAACGTAAGTGGAGTAAAGAAAAAAATTTAAACAGCTGTTTAGGGTGATAGCTTTACTGACACAGGCCTGGTTGGCTAAAGCTAACTTGACGCAAGGCCCAATCCAGCAACGACATAACCAGAAGGCATCAAATGACTTTTAATCAAGATTGTTTCTCTTAACAACAACCAGGATAAGTTAGTTATTTAAATGTCACCAGTCTAGCCCTAATGGGGTCGTTCTTACCTAAGTATTTGCTGTATTTCTCCCACTTATCTCCGGAGCACACTGATGTCTCGTGTCCACTTTTTGCCGGGTGGATGTAGCCGCGCTCGCGACCGCCAGACGGACCATATATGGGCAAGGAGGGCGGAGATAATAATGTACGTCATTTTCTCGTGGAACATAGTGAAACCTTTTTAAATTATGGGAATTACGGTTCTTTTTCGCGATTTTCGCTCATCTTGGCAAACAGATACAACTTTTTTGGTTCTTTTTACTGAGTATCTACTACTAGACTTTATAATTAAGCCAAGTTTAAATACATACGCATTCACACGCACGCACGCACACACACACACACATAGAGGCAAGCACACACACGCGCGCAAGCGCACACACACATACATATATTGTATTATATATATTGTATATAATATACAATAAATTTCAATATTTATGTGTGTGCATACTGCATACACACATATGGGTGGTCGATGCTATATTATTGTTCAAATACAGTTTAGTATCGCCTACTATATTTAAAAAGAGAAGACTTAAACACATAGTCTGCCAATATGCAAGAATGGCATGTGAGCATATTTTACTTGTAAAAATCTTTAAACTGTACAATAAAGTCACAAAATCTTATACGATAGAGTAGACGATACTTATACGATAGAAAGAGACATGTAACCAACTGTTAGTACAGTGACTGTACTTAAGTTAACCCATTATATTAGCTTCCTGAGCGTCCTCTGTTTGGAAAAATAGAGTTGACTCCATTTGGACTGTACTGATGAGCTAAAATGTAGCTTGGATGGGATGGACCCATATCCAAAGCCAATTGATGCCATCTTGGAATGGATCAAATCACCAAACTTTTACAGTGATTTATGCAAACGTTATTTTATGAATCTTTGCAATGCCACCAGCATTGCATTACATGGTTATTTCAGCAGAAATATTTTTAGATTCCTACCAGAATTGAATCCTGCATGCGGCAGAAATGCTGCATTTTTGGTGGTGCTGTTGCTGATAATGAAATCTTGAAAAGCATGAAAATCTTTCTTATATCCTGAGAAGGTGTTTATCCTCAGAAAACTCTCCATTTTAGTCATTTGATCCAGTAAAATACTTTCAGACAGCAGAAATTAAGCCCTTTTTGTCTTGAACATGACAGGCATAACATGTACAAAGAAAGATTACATCTACAGATCAATGCACAAGGAAAGGTTTTAAATAAATGAAGTGCAATGCTAACACTCTAAATTAACTGCTAACCAATGCACAATATATGATAAAGATACAATACAACATGCTGCTGCAGAGGTGATGCTGCAGCAGCTGTGTAGTCAGACAGTCAGTGGGTATATTCCGTTTTGGTCAGCCGGCGTATGATCCGGTTAGAAGTGATGAGCGCTGCAGCGAGTTTTCCTTTTAACCAGAGATGAAACAGGCGGGAGGAGGTATCAGGCTTAAGTCGTGGACAACCAGCAGATTCCCTGACTTTATTCATTACATTTAGACATTGGCGTATAAATAAACGTGCTCTTTGTTAGTCACATAGTAGAAGTGTGTAATGAACGCCTGCCATATACCGCTGGATACGCTGAAATGCAAACTCCGCCTACCAGGCGCGCCGCTTTGTCAACCGGCGTCAAAATGGAGTGAACCGCGAAGTGAAGCCAGTTAAAACTGAACTGATGATGAGGCTAAAAACGACATGAGGAACGTTGTTTCCACTCTGTGTGTGTGGCACTATTTTTTTTTCAGGAAGTCAAGAAACTGACAACACGGGAGGACACGCGTATGGCTGTACTTAATGGCTTTTTACTCGTATAAACGATTAAAAATGGGACCTTCCTGCCTGTCTTCGTGTATGTGGATCGTCGTGTCTGCATTAAAAAGCAACGGACGCGATGCTAGCTTGCTAGCTTGCTCTTTGATATTTGTTCCTTGAATCCTTCGAGACATAAGGGGTTTAAATTCAGATAAGACGTTTAAACTTTTAGCTCCTTTGTTACGTTTTTAAAAAAACGCTGCCTAACGAGATTAACCTACAATTCGGTCAACCTGGAGATAACCGTTCTGCTACATTTTAGTTAGCTGACTTTGTAAGTTGCTGTTAGCTAAAATTAGTCCAGGTAATTATCATAACAGGACCGAATAGACACGGTAAAGATAAACAGGGATAATCTACCAAACCAGCTGAGATTGTTGACAGACCGTTATGTAGTTAGTGATGGTTAGCTATATTCATTTTAATGTTTTGTAAAGCCGCAAAGTTTTGCATACCGGTTACATTATTTTAATAATATTAATGAAAACTAGTTCTCTTTCTTGTTAAATCTTTCTAATTCTTTCTTTTTAAAAAGAGACAAAAACTATCATTAATGCAAGTTTTTCCACGTCTCAAACCTCTTCCCTCTAGTTTTTTCAGGTGATATTTGGTTAAAATGTATGTAGTTGAAGCTTTTTGAGGTTAGCTCTTCACTGCCAGAGATGCGTGTCTCGTCGCTTTTGGCCCTGTTCAGGCCTGCTTTGCCCCTGATCCTGGGGCTGTCTCTGGGATGTAGTCTCTGCCTTTTGATGGTGTCCTGGACTCAAGGAGACACGGACGACCCCTGCAGGGATGAGCTGAGCAAAGGCAGGCTCTTCCTGGGCAGAGGAGATGCCCAGATAGACGGGAGAAACGGAGCTGGGGAGGAAGACTTCCAGCCTCGAATAATACCTTATCACAAGGACCCAAACAAGCCACACAAGAAAGTCCTCAGGTGAGAGTTAAAAGCTGTACCAGCTGTCAGGTACAGTGCTGTGAAGAAGTATTACCCTCACGCATATTTCTTCTGTTTTTGACCTTTTTTGGTTACACTTAAACGTTTTGACTCAGCAACCAAATGTTATGATCAGACAAAATAACTTGAGTAAATATGATCATATTATTATTATTATTAATAATACAATATACTCTACTTTGAAAAATGATTTGAATGCAGCCACATTGGAGGGTTTTCCAGACCATCACACTTCCACCACCATGTTTGACTCTTGGTATGGTGTTTTTCTGAAATGTAACCAGATGCAACAGGACACACACCTTTAAAAAGATTCACTTCTGTCTGATCAGTCCACAGAATGATTTCCCAAAAGTAAACTTTTGTCAGCGTGTGACAAAAAGTAAAAACATAAGAAGGAATCTTACATGGGGCAAATACTTTTCGCAGCACTGTACAGCAAACAGCTACAACCACAATCTTTATAGATGAAGCCTTTTAGTTTAATTAAGGACTGTTTTATTACATGCATTGACAGCAGAGGTGGGTAGAGTACCACAAAAATGTACTCAAGTAAGAGTAGCACTACTTCAACATATGTTTACTCAAGTAAAAGTAAAAAGTTGCTGTCCCAAAAAATACTTGAGTATGAGTAAAAAAGTATTTGGTAAAAAGTCTACTTGAGTACCGAGTATCTGATTTTTTTAAATGATGTCATTAGACAGACAAAAATATAAAGTTTGGGGGAAATTCTAGTATCTTAAAGGCTAAAATGAAAAACACTGATACAAATACATAACATGATATCAAAGCAGCAAATTTTAAGCAGCATTTTAAGTATTTTTTAAAAATATAATGCCAAAACTTAGTAGAGCTAGCTATGTGGCTATAAATCTAGCTAGGTAGCTATCCATTTAGCTAGTCTAGCTTTTGTGCAAGCTAGATAAAGATAGCTAGCTAGCTAGAAAATGAAAGTAGGAAAACAAAACTGGTACACAAACATGTGGTCTCCTTTAATAAAGTGTAGGTGTGTCTGGTGTATTTTAGTTAAAACATGTTTGTTTTTCCTTTAAAGTTACTCACAGTAGGTAGATAATTCAGAGATTTTACTCAAGTAGGAGTAGTGATACTTAAGAAAAATTATACTCAAGTAAGAGTAAAAAGTACGGTGAAGTAAAACCACTCATAAAGTACATTTTTTCCAAAAAGTTACTCAAGTAAATGTAACTGAGTAAATGTAACTGGTTACTATTACTACTAATTGGCAGTCTGAACTC
>SSNR01000004.1:5310386-5336172 GCA_006937965.1 Callopanchax toddi
ACTCCAGATAAGCTTTTTGTTTAGAGTTGTTTTCTCTGGTTTCTCTCCACTGATCCAGAACTCGATATATCCACACTGAACTGGGCATCAGAGAGCGGCTGCTGGTGGGCGTGCTGACATCCCGGGCCACTCTGAACACACTAGCCGTGGCGGTGAACCGAACAGTCGCCCACCACTTCCACCGGACCTTTTTCTTCACGGGACTGCGAAGCCCCAAAGTGCCTCATGGCATGACTGTGATCGCCCACGGTGACGACCGGCCCGTGTGGCTGATGTATGAGACGGTGCGCCACCTCCACCAGCACTACGGCTCAGACTATGACTGGTTCCTGCTGGCCCAGGATGACACTTACATGCAGGCGGATCGTCTTTCAGAGCTGGTGGGTCACCTCAGTTCAGGTCGGGATTTGTACATGGGCAGGGCGGAGGAGTTTATCGGAGGGGAGGAGAAGGCGCGTTACTGCCACGGGGGGTATGGCTACCTGCTGTCCCGCAGCCTGCTGGCCCGTCTGCAGCCGCACCTCGACACCTGTCGAAACGACATCCTCAGTGTGAGACCTGATGAGTGGCTGGGCCGCTGCATTATCGACTACTTGGGTCTGAGCTGCGTGGAGGTGTATCAGGTAAAAACAGACGTGTTTACAGAAAACACTTTCAGAATATCCAGTTTCTCTGCTAAACCTTTTCATTGTTACTCACAGGGGATGACGTATAGTTACTTTGAGCTCGGGAAGAATGCCGATCCGGAGCGTGAAGACAGCGTTGAGTTTAAAAGTGCCTTCACAGTTCATCCTGTATCAGACCCAAACCTTATGTACCGTCTACATAAACGCTTCAGCCACATTGAGCTCGAATGGACGTATCAGCAGATTCAGCAGCTCCAGGTTTGTGAATCTTTACTGTGTTTTGTATTGAACACCTTTAAAATAAATACATGTTTGTCTGCATATTATCTCTGATGGGACTGAGTGAAAATACTTTTCTGCTTCACCTCGAGCACTGTATGTGACTGATACATTATTTATACCTGCTAAAAACAGGAATGGTGCTTTGTTGGGACATGAGGTGTTGCATTCCAGGATGTTGATGACTTTCTATTTGAAAAGGGTTAAAGATCATTTACAAACTAATTGGGAGTTCATGATTCAACAACAAGAAATATTCTCACGTGGAAAACATTTAAGTCAGCTGCCAACCTTTCCTTTTTTGTCCATCTTGAACATTTTAGAGCACATATTTTGTATTTGACAGGTTTGCGTTTTGTGTATTTACCAGATGCAGATCAGTAACCTGAGCGACCTGACACCAGAGGGTAAAGCTGGGGTTACGTGGCCGATAGGAATCAACCCTCCCTTCAAACCCAAGACCCGCTTTGAGGTCATAAACTGGGATTACTTCACCGAGGAGCACATCTACACCTGCATCGACGGCTCGCCCAAGTGTGAGATGAGAGGGGCCGACCGAGCTGACGTCGGCACGATACTGGAGATCGCAGTGGAGTGCCTCAACGAGCGCTACCAGCCACAGCTCCGCTTCCGCAAACGACGTCTACTCAACGGGTACCGGCGCTTTGATCCCACTCGTGGCATGGAGTACATTCTGGATCTCGCCCTGGAGGCTTTCACCCAGAAAGGCCACAGCCAGGTCATCGCCAAGCGGGTCAACCTGTTGCGACCCCTCAGTTCCGTTGAGATTATTCCCATGCCGTACGTGACCGAGGCAACGCGGGTGCAGGTCATCCTGCCGATCACGGCCCAGGATCAGGACTTTGTTGGTAACTTCCTCGACATGTACGTAATGAACACGCTGGACACGCACGATAATGTTCTGCTGACCTTCTTGTTCATCTATGATCCCTTCGATGCACAGAGGGTCAGCCAGACCGATGTGTTTGCTGGCGTTAAGTCTATGATCGGGGAAGTGGAGAAACGCTATGGAGACGTGAAGATCCCCTGGATCAGCGTCAAGACCGAGGTGCCTTCACAGGTTAAGCTGATGGATATCATCTCTAAGAAGCACCCCGTTGACACTCTATTTTTCTTGGCAAGCGTTTGGACAGAGGTCAACTCTGACTTCCTTAATCGCTGCAGAATGAACGCCATCAGCAACTGGCAGGTTTTCTTCCCCATCCACTTCCAGGAATACAACCCGGCGGTCATCTACCGCGACCAGCAGCCCTCTGCCTCGTCCTCCTTTGCCTCAGAGTCGCTGAGAGACGGACACTTTGACCGCCACGTCTTTGACGAAGCCTGCTTTTACAATGCAGACTACATGAGCGCTCGGACAAAGATGGCGGCAGACATTTTAGACAACGAGGAGCTGCTGGAGAGCATGGACGTCTATGACATTTTTGTACGCTACTCAGGCCTGCACGTGTTCAGAGCGGTGGAGCCGGCGCTGATCCAGAAATACGTGCGGCGGTCGTGTAACCCTCGGTTCAGCGAGGACGTCTACCACCGCTGCGTCCTCAGCAACCTGGAGAGTCTGGGGTCTCGCTCACACCTGGCTATGGCTCTGTTTGAGCAGGAACAGGCCAATAGCACATAGTGGGTCTGAGCTAAAAGGTACCGAAGCAGGAAACGGTGAATTTAAAACATCTTTTACTGGAATTCTCACCTCCCTACAGGGTAGAAAGATGTCTGGATCAACCAAAAAACCCAAACCTGCAGCAGACCAGATGAGTATTGATGACTTGGCTCACATTCTTTCAGCTGGAAATACCCCTTACTTGTTAAGGGAACTTTTAAACGGGATGAATTATGAGTCATGGTGATGTCACTCCCAAAACAGACATGCTGTTACTTGTACTCCTGCTGTTGACATTTTCCCACAGAATGTGAGACAGTCTTTATACTTTAAAAGTTTCTGTGTCAGTAAAACATGAACAAATGCCTTTATTGTTAATATTAATTATTAAATACTTGAGCCATCAGTCTTCATTTGTGAAGATGATAATAATGCTGAAACGAGCTGCCTTTTCTTTAAGAAATGTTCTTTTTTAAAGAAGTATTAAAAGTGATGTTTCCACTCAGGAGTTGTTTCTTCATTCATGCTGCTCAGTCAGTGTGTGAAAGTGTTGGTTTCAGCGGCCCATTAGACAGGCGGTAACAGTTTACAGGATCCTTGCAGCGTGGTTGATCATTTATTCCTGGAGGTGTCTGTTATCTGCTCGGTGGAGCTGAAGAATAGCAGAAGAGTCGTGATGTGTGCTCAGATTCAGAATAAGTGCAGCCTAAAAGCTGTGCTGCAGGGCCTGAAGGCAGTGAACAGTTTGTTCCTCAGCTGCACGCCCCGCCTCGTCTCCTCGCATTAACTCAGGAGATCTCCACCCCTGCCCGGGCCTCCTTAAGTTTTGGTAAATATTCTGCAGACACGTCTGCGGGATAAGTGAACCCAGTGCCCAGATGAGGGGTCAGGTCCATGTAACCCGACGGAGGGTTGGCAGAGCTGGCTGAATGCCTCGCTTTACGCAGCCCTGTCGCCGATGCGGTAAGACGAGGCCCCCCCCAACCTCCCTCACCCTGAAACACCTCCACGTGACGGGTTTGTGGGCTCAGGAGAATAGAGCAGCAGAGTGAAAGAGGCTCTTTCTGAGGAGGCGAAGGGGCTGCAGCTCTGCTGCTGGAAACCAGGCCCTCCACCTGCTTCCTTGTGGTGAGGTCTGCACAATACGATGCCTGTCTGCTACCTTCACTCAGGCAGGAATCATAACCCACCAATGAGCTGCAGCTCAAATTAACTTTTCACTATTACAGAGGGAGAGCACTCACTAGTTTCATGGTAATTAGAAGAAAATATTTTATGTCTTGTAACTAATAGACTCTACAGTTTTGAAAAACAAACATCCTGTATATTATATGGGAAAACGCATCAGGATGAAAAGGAACATCTTTTATAATCTCAGCCTTTCTTTGTTTACTTTCACACGTCACCAAAACATGCCATCTTGTCTATCTGATTATATAAATTAAAAAGATTCTTTAATAGTTATTAGATATTTCTACTGTACAGGTAATGATGGAGAATAAACTCACAACTTTAAACTTTTGAATTGACTATGTCCGTATTAGTCTGTAACTTTATTCTGAAGGAATTTTGTCCAACTGAATTTTTTATTTTTAGCGTCATTTCAGTTAATTTCCAAGAACTGACCCATGCACAGCTGGTTAAGCATTTTAATCTGGTTCAGATCCGTTTTTTGCTGATGCCTTCCTTTTAGGCCTCGTGTTAACACACACCTGTATGCTCCAGACCAAACTCCAGCTCTATGTGGACGATCAGTTAATGCATCTGATTAAAAGCTGGCTGCTAGTTATCAGCTTTCACACACTACTCCTGTCATTCTGTCCAGTAAATAATTTTACACTCTAGTAAGGACCGGTTAAATATTTAATGAGTAAAAGTGAAACTAAAAGATGTACTTTTTTCACTATAACATCAGACCTCCTGTTAATATGGACTTACAAATTATTTTAGCTTCAGAAAGTGTTAACTTTACTTGCTTAAAGCCTTTGTGTGAATACTTTTTAAATAAAACAGCATTTAAAGTCTCAGATTAGAACCATGTGGAGACTTCTTGCAGTAAAAACTAAAGCATGCATCATGTTCTATAGAGAGGGGGGTTCCCCAAGGACTGCTAACGGTTCCTGGATCATTTGGTAATTTGCTAAGGATAAACATCTTTGAAAAAATGTTTACACATAAAGTCATACATTTCTCCAGTGTTGGAAGTAACTAGTTACAAAGTAGTTACAGTAATATATTCCTTTTTTGAGTAACTAGTAATATATTAACATTAAAGTAATATATTACTAGTTACAATTTGAGTAACTTACTAGTTACAACCCCCCAAAAGACATTTGCCAAGGAGTTGGATAAGACATGTGCTGCTATGGAAACGGAGCTGAAGGGAATATTTGAAGCCCAGGAGTATCAACAGCTGATGTATGGACTGTCATTAATAAAATATTCTTTAGAATTGACTGTAGTTTAATAAAATAGTGAGAAAATACAGTATTTTCTGGTGTCATTCTTGTGGAAAATGTAAGTTGATCAGTTATAGTATTTTAGAACGTCGTCAAATAAGATATTTTGCCAAAAGTAACTCAAAGTAATGTAATTACTTTTTGGGGACTGTAATATGTAATACAAACTATATTACATTTTTTTGCTGTAACTAGTAATATTAATAGATTACAATTTTAAAGTAACTTACCCAACGCTGCATTTCTCTGCATAGTGTAATCACGCACAATAAAAAAACAAAACAATTTGTTTCTAGTATTGCGACTCATTTAAAAAATAAAATACCCACCACCCATAACCCTTGTAAAACTTTCAAATGAACAATTGTGGATATTTGTTCTAAAGTAAAAAATAAACTGTGTAGTAATGATGGAAAAAAACGACACTTCAGATGTTGTGGCATTTACAAACTTTGGCAAGCGCTTCTTTATTTACATCCAGGCTGTCTCATAACGTCACAGCTGTTTTCCCTTCATCAAAGCCTTCAGAGATATCGTTGAATCCTCCTGTCAGTGTGAACAGAGAGGAAGAGGAGCTCCCACTCTTCAGAGACACATGCAGGGATCCAGACAAACATGTCAACAGTATGTCAGTAAGTAACAAAAGACACAGTAGTGATTCTGAAGCAGAGCTGCAGCTCTGCTGTCCTCCACAAGAGGGTGCTAGTGATTCAGTGACATTAAGTCCTGGCCATGCAGATAAAACAAAAACCCCTCCAGGACTGAGTTACTACCTACTACTAGAGTGCAGTTAACTGAACTTAGTCCCAGTAAGAAATTCACACCTACAGTTAGCTGCTGGTAGGATGTGTTATTTTTGGCAAAAAAACATTTCCAAAAGGCAGTTCAACAAACGTGTGGACTCCTGCCCCTCATTGTACACAGACACACATTGATGTCTGCTTTTTAAAATATGTACACACTTTACTGTCCCGTCAGACGTATCAATCCATGTTCATGGAGCATGCATAGGTCTTTGTGAAATCGCTTTTTGTGTACACTGGGGCTAATAAAGAGAGAGTCCCGACAAAAAGAGTTACAGCACAGTGCAAAGAAACCCCAAAAGGCTTCTGATCTAGAGAAAAAAAATCCTTCATTTAACAGTACAACATATACATACAAGTCAAGTGTTAAAAAAGAAATGAGATTGGTGCAGATTAGATTATAAATTACAGCTACTGAGGCTGAGGGAGGTTTCTGATGCAGCTCCCACGACAGACACGGGATGGACCGAAAATAAACCACCCCAAAGCCAAGACAGCACACAGAGGAACACTAACATTCCTGCCCTACTGATTCAAAACTCATGGAGCTCCCATAATGCAACTCCCCACCCCGAATACCACCCCCTCCCCTCCTCCTAAAAATAAAAACAAACACACACGGATAGTTGTATACTGTACAGCTGGCCTTCTTAAGGAGACGAAAACATATTTACATTCACATCTCTAGACAAAAAACTGTTTCTAATCTTATTTTTTTGTGGAAAAAAGGTAGAAATGGATAAAACATCACAGCGTTTACCCCTAAAAAAAACATGGGAAGTATTCAGGAGTAAACACTGCTCAGCTTTTGTTCTCTTCTTCTCGTTGCAGCCTTTGGTAACACCTTCAGAACATTAAATCACACCAAAAAACAAAATCAGTGGATCGACGTCTGTAGAGGTGTGTTTGGTTTAGAAAAAGAAAAGTTCTGATTATTAATACTTAATCGTTAAAAAGGCAGCTTTAAACACAAACTGCTGATAATACTTCAGAGGTGGCGTTAGACACATCAGAGGTTTCTCCAACTGAAACTCTGGTTGCTGGTGTTTAATTAATTCATCCTTCACAAACAAAAGAATGCACATTTTAAATTTAAACACCACAAACAAACAAAAATGAAGGATCTGAGTGTAAAACATGAGGACTCATTCAGTCCAGAAGCTCAGGTGTGTGTGAGCAGCTGGCTGACACTCAGGACTCTATTTACAAACAGAAATTAAAATCTAAACGACTCTTCACTCAAAAAACAAACAAACAAAAAAGAATATGAATGAAGTGCAATGGGATCTGGCTCTGACCAACCTTCTCAGTTAATTTAACTTTAAAACATTGGTAAGAAAATTCAACACACTTCTCACACACACACACACACACATCCTAACACACACACACACAGCTCTGAATGCTCAGAACTCTAGAAGGACCCCTGTTTAAGTGTTGCGGACCGCTAAGGCCTGTTCCAGCTCCTGTCTCCTCTGCTGGATCTGGAGAGGAGAGGAAAAATAACGAGTTTACAGACCAGAAATGAAGAAAGCACAAGTTTTAAAACAGAAGATGAGGGGCAGTTTGTTCACCTTGCAGTAGAAATAACGGCTGACGGCCTCCTGGGACCAGGGTTCGTGGTAGAACGCCGCCCGCCGCTCCTCCTCAGGGTTCCCAACGACGTCGGTCATTAACTGCAGCCGACATGAAGAATCAGTCGTCATTTGTGTTTATTTATACACACATCCTGCTCTGATAAGGTGAGAGGATCAAATTCTATCCTCTAGAGGGAGCTAGCAGGCTTTTTTCTACTTTTGATGTTTATCAGATCTCAGAAATCTAATCAAAAAAGCCAGCTGGTTACTTTAAAACAAAAAGTTATCTTTAAGGGTAAAAATCTATAAATGATCTTCACAGATCCATCTACCAGAAAACTAGTGTGTGTGTGTGTGTGTGTGTGTGTGTGATTATTGAACCTTAAGGTCCCGGCTCTGGGATTTGAGCCAGTCTTGGATGTAGCCTTTGGGATCTCTGGAGAAGCTGAGCATGAAGTCCCGTTGGATCTTCAGCTGGTTGATGGACTCGATGGTCTCATGGATCTGCAAAAATAAAACCTCTGCTCTGTTTTCTGCCTTTTTTACTGGGTAATCTATTTTATGTTTCATTTCTACTTCTACTTTCTTTCATCCTTATTAGATAATCAGACATCAAAGACTAAATAGTCTCACCTTGTTGTCCAGCGAGGCGATTTCCTGCTGGTTGGCAGTGGAGAGGAGGAAGCTGCTCATCTGGCTCTTCAGTGGATCTTCGACCTCCACGTCGATGTCGTAGCAGGCCGTCTTCTTCTGGTCGTTGGGGTCAACGCTGAGAAGACAAACTTCTTAATAGATACTTCTCCTACCTGCCTTTACTTTTACTACCTACTAGTTAATCCAATATTTACAGCACGCAGAGAAAGAGGTACCTGATGACGTGGTTGATGACGATGGGGTCGGGCGGCAGGAGGAGGTTAGTGAGGCGCTGAGGGATCTCAGAGAACTTCAGGCGAGGACAGTCAAAAATCTGTTTTTAAAGAGAAAAAACTTTTAGAAATTCACCTTTTAAGTACGATCAACAATAAAACATCGATATCGTAAACAAAACATAACTAATAAAGCTTGTAAAACGTAAATAAAAACAATATAGAGTGCCATTAAACACTAGATCAATTAGATCTAATGTGTCAAAAATATGTCGAAACCCCTCATATAAACACACTGGGTCGAAACCCCTCATATAAACACACTGGGTCGAAACCCCTCATATAAACACACTGGGTATGTCCCAGATCACGATGTGAGTCATTCAGGATTCCCATGTGAGTTTCTGTGGAGGATCACAGTGTAGGGAGACAGTTTATCTCCACAGATCACAGGGTTTGTTTGATGTCTTAATACCACCAGTCTGTTTTCATAAACAACAGTCGCTGCTTGCGAACGCTGCTTATTAATATGTTTGGTATTTATTAAACACAGCTGTGAATGGGTGTTGCACACAACCAAGACCTATACACACAATCTGGTGTTATTAAAAAAACCAATAATTAAAATTGATTAAATTAAATCAATAAATTAATCCTGTTAAAACAGGAAGTGAAGGCAGATCTATGCAGCGTTCTGACCTTCTGGTAAATGAAAACACTCAAACTACAGGAACAAAAGAGACGATGAGCTAATTCGCTGATAATTTAAACTTATTATTTAGTATTTTGTTCTCAATTGAGCAGAAAAAAATGTAACTAACTCAGAGATTTACTCATGACTTTTAATGGATGTTGGTCTCTGAGCTCCAGGCGAAAGCGGTTTTCTTTTGATGAAGAGTTGTTGTCATAAAACCATAGAGAGTAGGTCAACACTAGAGATCGGGAGTTTCTGAGTTTGAAATTTGGATATTTTCTTTTTACAGTTTTAACTTGAATTGTAAGTGATTTGCAGATTCCTGATGCTGCATTTCATATTCCTCATAGTCCCTCAGTAAAACCCCATCTTCTGTGATATTGTGGGCCTTGCACCTGTTGGAAGTACTTGTCACAGTTGATGTACTCCTTGTCGTGTGAGTCCTGCAGCTTGTTGGTCTTCACGTACTGCCAGAGGGCCTGGATGATGCAGGAACGGGTCTGAGTGTGAATGCCGAGCAGGCGAGCCAGACGAAGGTCCAGTTTAAACTGGGGAGGCTGTGGAGATAGCAAAATCCAATTACAACCTCCCAGATCAGCACCACCACAATGTGCGTCACCATCAAGCATCATGTGTACATCAGGAACGTGAGGCCTGCAGAACATCACTGATGTGCTAACATGGGTAGCGTCTACGTAGCGCCCTCACCTGGTAGTCCAGCATCAGTAGCAGAGTGCAGCGTACGCTCACGTCTCCCGGTCGCTTCACCTGGAAGCCGTCCGTCTCCTGGGTGGTGGGGGTGCGGTGCCACTGAGCGAACAAGCAGACAACGTCACATGGTCACAAAAACGAGAGAGACTGAAGTTTAAAATCTAAATCTGGTGAGTGTTTCTGATTAATCAATCTTCTATCAGCTAAAACAAGTCAATTAAATCAATGAAGATTGTCTGTCAGTTATTAAAAAATGTATTAGATAAACACTGTTATCTGTAAATTAAAAAGACTTTAAAGAATCTGCCAGAGTTAGTGTTCAGTCTGCAGAACTGCCTGTAGAGGATGTGCTTCAAGAGGAGAACCTCCCATCCCAGCATGCAACACGGTGTGAGTTACGTCACGTTGTTTATCACTCCTCTAAAAGCTACATGCTGAAACTTTGAGGAATAACAGTCTGTGTGAGTCGCAACAGACTGAAATACATCAGCAACTAAATCAAATCAAATCACGGAGAATGTGACATTTATCATCGCCACAGCTTGGTTTAGAGTTTAACACAATTTCTGCTTCCGTTATGAAAAATGTCTACTTTGGTTTGTCTCTATACGTTTATTGACCCCTGACTTACCAGTGTTTTGCCCTTACCATTGTTAGAAATCATCTTAAAAGGTTAGTTGGTTAAAACCTCAGTTTTTTTATGTTTATGAACAACTAAAATGATATTTGTTAAAGTTTTCATTTTGATTCTTGTGTCTTTCATCTGTTTGATGGTGAAGGTTCTCCGGTGGTCCTTTCCTCAATACCTGAAGACGTTTAGCTTCTCATTCAGGGAGATTTCTTTATTCACAGTAAAATGCAAAGTTCCAAGCTTTTAAATTGTAGTGAGAAGTTTCAACTTTCCAGTACTGAGAACGCAGCTTTGACTCCATTTCCAAGGAATGTAAACAAAAGGTCCCACATGGGAGAATTGGGTCAACAAAGGCCTTAAAAACCCTGAGGAGAGAGTTGGAGCACTAATTTAAATGCTTGATACTTTGCACTTCTTTGCTTTAATTGAAAAAGCTGCTTGGAAGAAAAGAAACACATTTAATAAGAAGTCCAGTTGCTTTTGTTTGAGCCTAATAGTGGTGTCCAAACCTTCCAAGATGCAGGCCAAAAATGCCCAGTTGTACGTACTTTCATGCCACAAAAACTAATTTTTTCTAATTAAAAGACACAAACGTGATTTCATTGTGTTGTTTTGTGTATTTAGCCTCAACATACGTGTTTTGTTTTTTGTGAAAAAGGATCTTTAAACCTTTGCAGATATGAATTATAACAAGGGTCTGGAACGTTTGCCTTAAAAGAAGAAAAGAATCAAATTCCCTGGATTTGATGAATCGGTTGTTCTTTCGTTTTTTGGTCATGAAAGTAAGTTTCAGTCCATCATCAGCAACAAGAACAGGATGTGTGTCACTCTTTCTGTTTGCTGTATTTAGTCTGCTTTACAGTAAAAAGTCAGAGGGTTGGTTCCAACTCCTTTTGCTGCCCTTAACTTTTATCCTCATTTATCTGCTTTTTATTTAAAGAATCCAGCTGACAGACTGTGTCTAACACTGTGGAGATTCTCTACCATTAAAAGAAGAAGTCGTGCCCTCGTGCTGACGGGGAGCACCGCGTTTGGTAAAAGGTTAAATATCTGCCAAGCAGCCAAGCACAGAAAGAACAACAAGACTGCAGAAGTTTAAACCATGTGGCTAAACAATCAGCAGAGAGTCGGAGTGAAAAACTAAACAGGAACATTTAAATATTATAGATTCGGTTTAAGCTCTCCTCACATTTTATTTAAATCTCTATTTTATCGTCACTCAGAAACAAAAAGCACATTACACGGCGTGTTGGTGAGCACTACAAAGCACCGTTTTCCCTTCGGTGACGGCTGACTCGCTCCAAACGGATTAAACACTGAATGCACCTCAAGGTAGAAAACGAATACTTTTGATTGAAAATCGTTCAAAGAGAAGCGCCCGAGCGCCGGGTTAAAATACGCTCTTAAAAAGAGGAACCTTGAGAGGCCATAATTTTCACTCTGAATCTCCTGAAGTGGATTTTTTTTTTACGTCAGAACATTTTGTGTAGAAGTGAAGGGCATCTGCTGGTTGTTTATAATAAGTAAGCAGCCGTTTTCGACATTTGCGTGTTTAAACAACCTTGTCTTCTGGAAATTAGAATTAAAATAAGGCTCTAAACTCTGGTGGAGGGAAGGCGGTCTGTTTTATTTTACGTTTAACCAATGAGGACGTGACGAGGAGCAGGCTAGATGGGATCGTTGTTCCTTAAGGTTTAGCCAGACATGACAAAATGGGAATTCTCATTGAAAGAAGTCGTCACTGACCTTGACTGAACGGCTGGAGCGTCCAATTTAGTGATTTGTGCTGCACAGAAAAGCTCTTTATTGGTAATGGAACAAATTGCTCAGGAAGAATGTTGTTCGGCTACGAATGTTGACCAGATGAGGTGAGGAGAAAACTTTTTATTGGAGTATTTGTATGAAAACATGTCAAATTTGGCTCGTTTTTCTAAAATCATCTCCAAAACTCACTTGATATTTTAGAGGTTTTACCACAAAGAATGAGGCAGTAAAGTCAGACAGCACAAAGAAAACTGTTTTTCTCCCTCCAGACAGACGTGCACCCAGATGTTCTTCTTTGTTTCACATTTACAATAAGTGAAGTGAAAAAATAATAAGCTGTGGTTTTCAGGGGGTGTTGTGTGCTGAACTATTTCTCGACTTCCTTTAGACTCTGCTGGCTTCTTTGTGATGTCAGACGGACCACCTCCTCTCTCTACTTTCATATTTAACAGATACAAGCGTGTTAAGTTTAGTAGCAGGAAAGTGACTCTGACTTGTCTTTAAACAGAAAACTAGAGGTGTTAATTAAGGATTTAATTAATAACTCAGATGAAGTTAACAGTAGTAAAATGTTAATATGAAACTCTGTAGTTTATTTTGTTATCACTCTCCTTCATTAAAAAGAACTCCTCGCACTTTCTGAGTCACCTTTCGACGCAGACAGGTTAAAGATTTGCCCAAAAGCAGGAGATCCTGGAAGACACACGCCTTTTGTTCCGTTATTTTTGCTGCTAAAACGATCAAATACTGGCGCTGATATCTGAAAATGTTGTTCTCAGAATCTTAACACTCAGGCTGCAGATCAGAGGGTGTGTGTTTGTGTCGCCGTGTTGGTGCCGACCTCCACCAGGTGGTTGTCGGGACCGTACAGATCTTTGTCCAACTCGATCACCAGGCTCTTAAAAAATGACGAAAACTTCTTCTTCTGCTTCCCGGGCTGTTAAAGCAGACAAGAGGTGGTCAGTTGATGTCCAGGATCATCTTTGTGAACACATTTATTGTTTTCATGAGTAGATTTTAAAAAAATGCACGTGTGTATCTTTGTTTTAAGCATCATAACTTGTACAAAACCACAAGGGGCTGAGTGAGATCAGAACAAAACTGTGAAAGCGGACATTCTCTGAACTCATTTCCTCTGACTTTACCCTAGAATATTTTTGGTTTCTGAAACTTTAATGTGTTAAACTGCTGAAATCGTTAGCGCTCATGGCTCAAGACAAATCCATCTGTTCGGTTATTCATTTAATATTCTAAGCCAATAAGTAGAGTTATTTTTAAATACATCACTGTGTAGGTCAAAGATGGCCCAGAGAAGCTGAAAGAGAGAAGACGGCAGTAAAACTCACGTCGTCCAGCAGCTTCCCCTCTACTCTCAGCTCCCATGATGCAATGCTGCCGTCTGAGTCGTCTGCATCGGGTCGGGCCGGGTTGAAGGTGTTAGAAATGTAGAGCCTCAATTTACGCTTTTGCTGCTGACACAAACAGCACATTAAATAGCACAGGTGAGTACGGCATATCTCAGGTACAGGTGTACCAACCAGATCAAACTGGCCTGAAAGAATAAAAAAGATTATCCAGGAAAAAACTGAAATATGTGATGATAAATGAGGTTTGAGATCGACCAGGTTTGTTTTGTTTTACCTTCATTGGTCTCTTCAGTGCTTCCTGAATGTCCACGCGTTTACGCATGATGGTCTGGTCCAGTTTGCGCTCAAAAGCCAGCAGATCCATGTAGGCCTGAGATTCTGGAACCAGCTCCCGGATCTGCTCAAAGGGAGAACAACCAGATAGTGAAAGGCTTTAAATCAGAACACGACATGCCCTCACGGACATCAAATGGCTTCGATTGATAACAGGTCAGTGAGTAGTTTTAAATACATTTTAGTCCTTTATCCTGTATTTTTAAAAATACAGGATAAAACATATGCTGTGACTTGAAAGAAAACCATTTGGTTTTTGTAAAAAACAAAAAAGAAATGTAAAGCTAATTTTGGTGTTTACCTTATATGTGTTAGCCAAAATAGCTAAAAGGTATTACTAGCTAACATTAAAAAACTATCTAAGCTAGCATATTGTCGCCGAGCTAAAAATATGTAGTTAGTTTTCAGGGGAAAAAAAAAACATTAATGTGCTCAAATTTGAGCCTAAGGGTCCAGTTTACGTGTATCTAATGCTTATGTAGCTTTATAAGTTAATAAGTTAAAGTTAGAAATCCCCAGTGAGGTGAAACTTCAAGCTAAAGAAGCCGAGTGATAACATTAGCAAACAGTTTTGTTTTGGTTACATTAACTGACAGCAAAACAACCATTTCTGAACTTGTGGGGAAAAATATCAAAAGCTAGCTTAGTTTGGTTTTAGTTAAATTAATATATCGCTAATGCTAGTTAGTTTTAGAGACACTTAAAGGGAGATTCTGGTTTGAGTAGCACCCTGGGTTTGGGAGTAGGTTTTTTTTTTAATTTATAACAAAAAAAGAAAAAAGTGAGCAATTATCAGCTGATGTAATAAAATCCCCTCTGCAGAGGTCTGGTAACGAGCCATTCATTTGATTCAGGTGTGTTGGAGAAGGGATGCATCTAAGAGTTCCAGGATAGTAGCTCTCAAAGACTGGGCACCCCTGGTTTAAACATGTTATCAACCCTACACCTAAAACAACAGCCAGTATCCTTTTATTATAGTGGAACATCGTTTTGAGGCAGTAAAAACTACAGGGCTCAATACTGCCTTTAAAAAAGTGAAGACATGTCCCCCCACAAATTACATCTATGCCATGAAGCCCAGCAGCAAAAAAAGAAAAGAAAATCAGACGTTTTCCCCAATCCTTGAACTCACCATCCCTACTAATTAACACTAGGAATCTTCTAAAAGAAGAAGTTTTTACTCAAAAGATTTTTTAATCAGAAAATCAAACAAAAAAATGTTATTTTGTCAATTACAGCAATTTAAGATAAATCAGATTAAACCAAAACCATGTAAAACCTCTAAAGCAGAATCCGTGCATCTCGTTTAAAAGACACTTTTCTCTGAAAGTACCCGAGTAAAGTTGCTTAAAATTAAAATACTTAAGCATAAATATTTGTGTCCATCTCTAACAGGCTGGTCCTCAGTCCTCAGGATACGAGGGGATGCAAATGAGATTCATACTTTGCAGACAAACAGCCAGAACTCCAACATTACCATACTGATGAAAGTCCACAGAGCATCAAGGGCTGCTGCTCACCCATCTATGAATGCACACACACACACACACACACCTACAGCTCCTTACCCTCCCTCCTGCTTCCTTCATGTTTCTATCTCAGCTCCTGCCTTCATTGTTCCTTTCATTCCTTCTCTATCTGCGTCTCCTCACCAGGCCGAGGTGCTGAGCTGGCGGAGGAGTGTGGAAGACATTCCCCATGCCTGACTCATTGTTGTGGAGTGCCGCCCCATGCCATGCCTGCTGCTCTGCTATCTCCCTGTCTGGGTAACGTCAGGGGATAAGACCTCGACCTAGACGTCCAGACCGCGCCAGCTTTGGCCCTTTTCCCGCTGTCCGGGATGTGATTAGAAACCTGACGCCGCAGCAGGAAAATTACAACCTGCAAACGCCACAAACTCACCTGTGGAAAATCTGCTATCCCACTTATGTTTGCATCTGCTTGCTGACCATTTCAATTTAAATCAATTTCAAAAACATTTAAACAACAAAACAAAACCTTTTTAAAAAAAACTCTTCTGATCACTCCACCCATCCTCTCTCTCTCTCTCTCTTCTTATTTTGGAAATAACAAATAATCATTTGGCCCTCTGCGCTTCCTCAGATGCCCGGACATCAAAAAGCGACCAGGATTTTTCTGCTTTGCACACAAAAGATAAAATGACAGGGGAAAAAAGCAACAGAACAACAAAGGTAAATTCATGCAGCCTCACCCTTTGCGGAAGAATCTTGTCTGCCATTTTCCTTCTCTTAGCACTAGAGACAGGGAGAGAAAGACAGAGAGAAAGAGGAAAAAGAGAGCATGTTACTATGGTGACTGATAGCGTAGCACCCAGGCCATCTGCTAAAATGCTGGGCCATATCCAGCACCCCAGCATCCCAGCTGTGTGTGTATGTATGTGTGTGTTTGGGTGTGTGTGTGTGTGTGTGTGTGTGTGTTTGGGTGTGTGTGAGAGCATTCACGTGTGCGCACCAGTGTTTGTGTGTTCTCTGAAATGCAGCGGTCCACCTGGAGAGCAAGAGCCTCTAACAGCCAAAAAAGTGTCACATCACACATCTCCTGTCTGACATGTACACACACACACGCTCACACACACACACACACACACACACACACACACACACACACACACACACACACACACTGCAGAATCTCAGATGCTGCAGGTTGACAGGATGTGTGTTCAAAAAGCACATTAGGAATGCAGAGTCGTCACTGTTTTCACCAAAAAGGACGAGTGCTTTGATTTGATTCATGAATTCCAAGCATGTACTTTTTAAATTACTATCTCATACTTACCGGTGAGGCACTGAGAACATTTCAGAAATACCTGCTCATTTGTCAGAATTTTACTCTCAAGTGACATTGATTTGAAAACCAAAGGTTCCCTTTCCTTGAATTTGCAAGTTGAATTTCCTTCAACATCTAATTAACACCTTCCGGCGCCATGATATCACGTTGGTTCATGCAAAAAAGACAACGGCTGGAGACAACTACACTACAATCAGAGTCGCTCATCTCAAGGTATTTGTCTTATTTATTGGGCAAAAAAAATCATTCCTTTGAGTGTGATACGCTCTATATACGGAGCTGGGTCTTTGCAGGTCTTGAAGTTTGAAAAACTCAACTTTAGATGGAAAATCTGATTATTTATTTAACAAAACTAAGTGCAAAAGCAGTGTGAGGAAATCA
Source organism: Callopanchax toddi (assembly GCA_006937965.1). Lineage (NCBI taxonomy): Eukaryota > Metazoa > Chordata > Actinopteri > Cyprinodontiformes > Nothobranchiidae > Callopanchax > Callopanchax toddi. The sequence continues at coordinate 5,327,310 of SSNR01000004.1, forward strand.
AACTGTACTGGTTCTACAGGAAGGAAGAGGATTAAGTAGCAGCCAGGTGCAGCTAATCAAATGTATTGATTAAAGCAGTGTAGTGGTTTGTTGCTCCGGAGCATACAGGCGTGTGTTAACACAGAGGTAAGGATGAAGATATCAACAAAGATCTTAAAGAAGTGAAAATATTAAACATTTGAATAAAATATTTGATGTTTAAATGGATGATGTCAGAAGGATTTAGGTTTGCAAAGTTGTTTTTAGATGAAAACAGAACAAGATTTTCAGAAAAAGGATTATTTGAACAGACGAGATCAAATGACAGATGTCTGGTTATAACAGATGTTTATATATTTAGCCAGTATCTCACTGGGCTGCGACTGTTTTTATATCAAAATTGTTGGAATCAGTCTCAAACCCGTCTTCAGTCGAGTTTCTGTGAGTCAGATGAGAGAAACTTTATGAGAAAATGGCAAAAAAAAAAAAAAAAAGAAAAGAAAATTTGTGCGTCATACACTCCAAGTGTCAAATGTAACAATTTAGGGTGATTCCAAATTAAATTTTGCTTATTTTCTTAAATGTTGTGTCTCAAACTATGAATTAATGCTACAATCAGTTTCCCACTCACTGCTTCTGCACTGTGGCTTAATTCTTGTTAAATAAATAATTACATCCTGCTGTATTTAGATTTAAAAGTGAGGATCAAGCAAAATTCTGCAGAATTTTTTTAATGCTTTTATTTTGAAAATTGCTGTTTTATTTCATTGCTTTGCAGCTTATTTGAGCTGTTAAGTCTGGTATAAATAAAGAAATAATTTATTAGTTTGTTAGATGACTTCTACTTTAACAGATTCAACCTGATCTGCGTCCACCTGCTTTGTTTCTTCTTCTTCTGTTTCTGGAGAAGCTCCGTTCCTCTGATTTAAGACTCAAACAAAAACCAAAAGCTACCAACTTAAAGAATGAGATTTACTTTACCTGGAATGTAAGGATGTAAGGACGTAAACCTTTTAGTTATTCTACCTGCTAATTCAGCTAAGATATAGTCTTAAGTGTATTTAATTTGGAAAAAATATCACATTATTCTTTCTTCTGGTTGTAGGTTTTGATTAGTTTGAGACATTAAGAATAACTTTTTCTTATATTCTAACTGGTTCAAAGCATGACTTTTATTTTACAACTGGGCAAAAAAAATCCTAACTTTGGTCTTTTATCAACTAATCATTATATTTTTAAAGAAACTCAGTAGAACAGCCTGATAGGAGTGTGGTGTTTGGTTAACTTTAATAATAAAACTACAAAAACAAAGCAAAATTGGAAATAGCATTATGTTATCTAGCTATAATGTAAATATTTTACACATCTCTATAGTTTGAGCAAATACTGAGATTTCTAAGATTACAGAAAAGTTATTTTTTTCCCTCATAGATGATTACTTTTTGTTTGTTACGGAGCACTGCGACACTACGTGAAGCACTAAGTTCAATCAGCATGCTGAATACGGAAACTCTGGAAGGACAGTTAAAGGAGTCGGTTGTGCATAAACAAGGAAACAAACAATCCCCTATTTTACACTGTAAAAAAATAAAGATTCTGCTTCTCTAGCTGCACAAAACTGTTCCCATCATGCCATGCTCCAACCCAAAGCATGCACCACTACATCTTAAGAAGGCGGCCTCTTGGCCTGAACGTATGTTTGGTTGAAAGTTAATTCAGGGGCGAGCAGGGACTCAGGTGAAAGGCTAAAATAGGCCAGACTCATCAAACGAACGAAAAGGGACATGCAGCAGAATAAACTCCTACTTTGATCCAAGCGTGGGATCTGATTGGGGCTCTCTCATGTCCATCTGCCTCGCCGGCATCTCATTGGCTCCGGGGAATCCGACTGGCTTCCTAAGAATTGGTGAGGATTCGAAGGTTGTCCCATTAGAGTTATGGTGAGAAACACACTCACTGGCAGCAAGTAGGACGTCAGAGGGGGAAACACCTGTTGGGTCAGGCGGTTTGTACGTCTGTGTGTGTCGTGTGGAGTTCAAGGGTTCTGTTAGTAGGACTCAGACAAGGCCAGGCGCTGTGATGGGTGTAACCGAGTCCACGCATGCACGCTCGTGCAGCAGAGGAGGACCTGGGAGGCGTCCTGCTCGTCTGAGGGACACGCTCATTCAACAGTGTTTCTCAGTGAACCAAAACAATCATGCTTCACACACAGAGACAGACAACACACTGATAAAAGGACACACTGTGGAGGGGGGGTGGTGGGGGGGGGGGGGGGGGGGGGGGGGGGGGGGGGGGGGGGGGGGGGTGCAGTCGAGCTGGATTTACCTCTCTGATTCAGCTCAGAAGGTAGCAGCCATGAACGTTTGGTGCAGATGGAGACGACGTGTAAACACAAATCACTAACGTCTCAAAACGATACAACCTTAACAAACATGAGTCATCCCAACACCAGTAACCAGTTTATGACCTCATCACCCTTAAAACGGGCCGTTCTGTGCTGGAGAATGTATCGCATCCCAATAATATCTTTGACCAATCAGATGGACCCTCACTGCTCTTGATAGAAACTCAACTTTAGATGAAGCGGGCTGAGATGATGAAGCACATGGAGAAAAATAAAGAAGTGGGAAAGGTGTGGGTTTATCGCAACTGACGTTAGGAAAGATTAAAAAATTAAAGTAAAGGAAGCGAACGCTCTCTACTGCATCAGAGTAACAGGCAGAAGCTTAAAGGTTCTCCAGTTCTACCAGATGATCCACAGCAGAAATGTGCTGTAGGTATGGCAAGCAGTTATGTCATTTAATGAGCACTTGTTTGTGTATTGTCTTGGTTTGTTCTGATCTTAAGGGTCATTTTCCCACACTGGGACTCACTGAGCTGAAGGTTTGGTATTTAGGACTGAGATGTTCAGGTCTGTATTACTTTCTTTTTTTAATCAAGGAAACAGTTTGTTTTTTTAACATTTTGTTTTGTTTTTTGTGGAATATTTACCTTAAACCTTTCTCATGTTCTGTGGGACTCCGTTTACAAAATAATGATTTATTAACTATTTTATAGTGACGCTCCCTTGCTGTACACGACCTGCTACTTTAGACCCTCCTTAAACCGCGACTTAGGTTAATGACATTTATTAGTACTGGCATCAGCAAGTACTGAACTGGAAGGCCTTTAAAAATCTTGTATTTATAAATAAGAATATTTAAACTGGATGTTTTCCTAACATTCTGCAGCCCTGGTGATAATTAAATAATTGATGGAAAGAAAAATCCAAACTAAGTTAAGTTAAATTATAATGAGACAAAATAATCAGAGTAGAGACGTTTCTGGTGCAACTTTTGCACATTTCTAGATTTCTCAAGCAGAAATGAGATCAATCCAGTTCAGTTTCTCCATAAAATAAAACTTTCTAGGACACTGGGTAAGGTATTTACACACAGCAGACTGGAGTGAAGTCCTATTTTCAGCGTGAGCTCTGCAGACTGTAGCGTGGACCCGAAGGTCTCAGTGACTTTGCAAACACAGGTGGTCCACCCTCAGCTGGCAGCAGCGTGGGGGTCTGAGCTGGATGGAGGATCCAGAGCATCAACCTGTTTGCCAGAGGACGCACACGGAGACAAAGACACCTGGACGGGTCACATTGGATCATCGATCAGAGGCTCAGCAGCCAGACAGGCTGCTCTGAGGGGTTGAGCCCCCGAAGCAGGACAACATTTCCTCTGACCTGTTCGACAAGCCTGCTTAATTGTAAGTGGATCAATCGTGCTGCAGATATCGAGAGAATGAAACAGAGAGGTCTACAGAGTGTGCATATCGATCGCCCTTCTAATGAGCATACCTGCCACACACACACACACACACACACATCTCGCTACAGACATCCAGCAGCTCTGAGTGTGTCTTTACGAGTCAGGTACAACAGCGTAACACAAGCCAACGCGTTTGAAGACAGATTTGTGTAGCGCTTCCATGTGTTGGTAAAACTAGACCAAAAATCACACTGAAGGCAGATGAAATTTAAACTCTCATGCATGGAAGTGATGGTAGAAGTGGGAGAGCAAAGCAGTGAGCAAGGCAAAGGATGCAAACTACAAAAGAAGTGGGAGAAGAGGCAACGAACAAATGAGAGAAGGCAAACTAAGCCTGAAATGGAAGCTGAAAAGAGACACAAAGGCCATAGTTTCACTTCAAAGCTGTTTGGTTGTTGAAAACGGAGCTTTTCTTTTCAGTTTTTCTTGCTTTATGCCTAACAACTAATAATAAAGGATATAACATTTATGAAGCCTAAAGGTCAAATGTAATCTAATAAAAAATATTTCATAAACATTTGTTCAATCTGTGTATTATTACAGTAATAATGTAGTATTATAGTATTGAGAGAGCAGCATTGTAACAACCAAGGCTATTTTGAGTTTTTTATTTTCCTTTTGTGTACAAAGACTGAAAGCATTTGTTAGCGTGAGAGTGTAAAAGTCAGAAGATTAATATTTATTTATGCTACCTGACGGTACCAAAGTGGTTTAAAAATCCAAAGAATAACTGAATAAGGGACTTGGAAATTTTCCTAAATGCATAAATAGGAAAGCAGCAAAAACCTTCCGTTAAGTGGTGCTGTCACACATGCCGATGAGGAAAACGCGTCTATTTAGCCGCTAAATAATATTAGCTTGTTAGCTTGACATATTTTTAAAATAACTGCTGTGTGACGAAGAGTTTAGAGTAGGGTTCTGTGAAAAGAAGAAGAACAATCACAACCTGTCAGAAAGCTTTTTGTTTGGAGAAACAGATTTTTAACCTGACCAGTTTGATAAGCTAACAGCTAGCTAGCTAATGGCTAATCAAGAGTTAGGAGGATTGCTGTTATAAAACAAGTTCAGATCAAAAAGCTACAGAGAGGTTCAAACAAACGCTACTTTATTAGCCTTCACATCACCACTAATTACACATGATCATTATTTACATAAAAATCTGTGGTTGTTTTCAAGCACAAATAGTAGCAGTAGTAGCTAGATGTAGCAGCAGCTAGCTCTAGGAATAGGGAATCATTTAACAGGAACATCACAATGTTTCTGCTGAAATAACCACGTGATGCCAAACTGAGGATTGTGTAAAGGTTTGTAAAATGGTCATCACATAAAACGCTATTAAACTGTTGAAACTAGAGTTGTTTTAGGCCATTTGGTTAGAATGAATCTCAGTTTCTCCAAACTGAAGTCATTTAACGAGCTAACTACAACAACTGGTAGATTTTCTGTTCATAAACTGTGCACAGAATCAAATTTTAAAATATTTTAAATTTTGGTCACTGCTAGTATGAGTCTTGAATTGGTTTATTGAGATTCACTTTAAAGTGCAGCCACAGCCATTGTTGCCTTACAGCTCTCATAAATCACCAGAATCGGGGGTTTTGTGTGCGTGCCATGCGGGGTTGTGTTTGGGGTCAAAGGCGGAGCGGATTCAGACTCACTTCCTGGCTCGGTTCTGGACAGCCTGCTGCTGCTGCTGTTGTTGCTGCTGCTGCTGTTGCTGCTGCTGGACCTGCTGGGACGGGGCGGGCCTCTTACGACTGGGCTCCATCACCGGGGTGGGCAGGCCCGGTCGCACCGCTGGGCTCCCTCCGTACGGGGGGCCGGGGGGGCCCATGGGAGCTCCCTGGTGGGGCATCCTCGCTCCGGATGGCATGCCAGGACGCTAAAGGGGCAAAACAGGCAGAGAAATGTAGGAAATATTACCCTGTTTCGCTACAGCCACCACTTAAGAGTGTCTAAAAATAAAACCAAGGAATCATCAGATCAGTCGCTGCTCATTTGCATTCCTTTGTGTGAAATTCATTCATTATTTCTTTAAAACACCTTTCTCGTCTAAAACAAATCCACAGATTTGACCTAGAAAAATACCAACAGCTGAATTCCTGCATCTTGACAAATCTTTAGTAATCTTCGCACAATTTTCCAATTCAAATTTACTTCCCATCCTCAGATTTGAATTTGATGAAAATCACGTTGAACATTTCAGCCGAACAAAGGCAAAACACGGAAGTGATCCTCGTTTTGTCTCTGAAAAGACAAACTTTATTCCAACACAAAGGCAGAAACAAAAGCAGCAATCACAGATGTCTCATTTCTCCTCGAACACACACGTCTTCCTAATAATGCAAACAGTGTTGGAGGTCACAGCTCTAAACTCACTTCCTGTCGTTTAGGAACAACTGGGGGACTCTCACCTGTTCCCATCACTCCGACAGAAACAGCTGCCTCGTTTTTACTGCCAGATTACAGACGTCCCTTTGTTTCTACATCACCGCACATCCGCTGTGACCAAATAATTCAAACTAAATCAAAAGAAGAAGTTTTACTATATTGGAAATAAAATGCTTACAGCTAATCTAAGAGCTAATTAGGAACAAGCTGATTTTAACCATTAGAATTATTACCCAGAACAGCCACAGCTCCATCCTTTCTCTACATAAGATGATTTTAGTTTAAAACTCTGATATGTGATTTCATATATTTTATGAGTTCATCAAAAGTTGTGCAAAGAATGTTACAGTTGTTGCAAAAATCACTGAAATTGGTGCAGAAAAGACAATAAATCAAAGAGCTGGAGCTGAAAACGGAAGAAAACCCATAAAATCAAATGGTTTTTTTTTTTTAATCAAAACATTGAATATTTACCGAGCACAGATCAGATTTATGTTTGTTAAGATGACTTTTCTACTAAATAGCACTAAGAAGGAGGAAATGAATGGAAATCTCTTCTGTTTAGGCAAAAAAAAAATTCATATAAAAGCATGCACAGGGTCAAAACGTTTAACTATTGCGCTTTATGAAAAGCTGATTTTCTAACCCTAACGCTGCAGCCATCTGAGCGCTCATATTTTCTATTATTTGTTACAACCTAATAGGATTTCTGCACGTACAAAAGCATCCAAAGTGATCTTTAGACTGTCCACAAACAGAATGAAAACAAACAAAAACAGACCGAGGGAGAAACGTGGTACTGAACTGTGATTCTTTTGACTTGATTTACAGGAATATTCTTAGCCTCTAAAAACAGAGTCTGACAGAATGAAACAGGCATTTGAAAAGCAGAGATATGTTGTGATAAGAAGCCAGAGCAGACGTCGCTGTCACTCCGGCTGGGAGTTTAGTGGCTGCAGGGGGGAGGGGGTCTCCAAACAGGAGGGGATAAAACAGCATATGGTCCAACCCTCCTCCTGTTTGAATTCTGTCACCTTGTGGAGTCTTAAAACTCTTAAAACTGTCTGTTTAAATCAGGCAGTAAAACAGGCATCAGGCACCTCAGCAGACGGGCGGTCGTCTGGAGAACACGGGACAACAGAGACAGAAATCCATAGCTGGATCATGTAAATCCACACAATGAGCCCAGTTCTATAATCTGACCCGCTGATCCGAGTCCAGCGCTCTGTCCAGCCGGACGGCCAGGACTCGAATCGGAGACGAGTGCTGGCGTCTCCCTCAGGCTGCAGGGAGCCCAAACTCAACCCTCACAGGTTAAAACGAGGCCCGAAAACGGTTTAAACTCTGAGAGAAACATTCAACTCATCCTGTTTTAAGGGAAATAGTTCATTTCTAAATATTTTTATTACATTTTTTAAACTTCATAGTCATTTAAAGTATTACTGTCTCACTTTTTTTTTGCTTAGAAACAAACATCCAAGTGTTTTTAATGAACTTTTTTAATGACTTAACATTATTTATTTATTATAATATAGGAGAAAAGCTTCATTTTTGAAAATATTTCACTTTATGCATTTATTTTTTAATAAAAAGCTTTTATTTTCTGTCTTTTTTTCATGGTTCAAAATGTATTTAAATGTTTTTATTTCACTCGTTATAATTATTGATAAATCTAAAAGTTCAGATAAATATCTGAATATAGAACTTTTATTACATTTTATTTTTCCTGTTAAAAGAACAGTATTTATGAGTTTAATTCACATTTAAAGATTTTTTGCAATTTTTACATATTTATACATTTTTCTCCTTGTTACTAAAATAAAAAACAAACTTTTAAATTAAATTTATGTTCACCATTTTTTTTTATTATTACTTTTGTCAGTGATTCAAATACATTTTGATTTAATCTCATTTAGGTCTGAGTATAAATATTAACATTATCTATTAACTTTTTCTAATGGGATGTAATAGTATAAGTTGACTAATATAAACGTATTCATGTAAAAACTTTAAGGATCAACTCATCAAACTAACGTTACGTCATTTACTTGTGTTGTTTTTATCCTGCGTTTGGTTCCAGAAGTAAAAGTTCAAACGTATTAAATAGATTTGACAGGTTTCTGAGCGGGTTTCATAGTGAACGCTGCTTTAATAAATGATTTAGATTTTTGGGGATCACCTAACCAGTTACCGTTGTTACTGCTGTTGAGTTGAACCCAGAATGAATTCTTCTCACTTGTTTGAGACGTTGAGTGGATATTCAGCCACTGATAACTGGATGAATAAACAAAAAAGGAACTCGGGTCAACGTCGCATTTTCTACAAACTTTGTCTGAACTTTTCTTTCAAGTTGGCACCAAGGATGATCTCAATGTGTGGGAAAAGTGAAGTTTGCACTCTTGTGCACAAAAACGTGCAGATTCTTGCAGACAGCTACAATGTGTTACGTTATGTTTCGGCTTATCAGGGTTTCTCACGGAGAGCGCTGGAAGGATTTTCCTTCAACCTGAACCTCGCTGACCTCCACAGACATGAGCCAGAGACAGCTGAGAGGTAAAATCAGTCTACCCATAAGCCCCTCAAACCAACGCTTGATGAAATGCTGCAGGAGCCACAACTATAATACATTTAAACATGTTTTTCTGCATCAAAAAGCCCTTTTTTGGGGGGGGGGGGGGGGGGGGGGG
>SSNR01000004.1:5336182-5359274 GCA_006937965.1 Callopanchax toddi
GGGGGGGGGGGGGGGGGGGGGGGGGGGGGGGGGGGGGTTTGCTCATGAAAGGCAAGAAAACGTCACTGTTGACCACAAGCTGACAAACTAAACCAAATCCTGTAGTGTAAATATTTCTCCATTTCACAGCACCAACACCAAAGGACCCGCCACAACTATTATAACAAGACTTTTCCATAAGAGGAGGGGGTGAGATGAAAGAAGGGATGAAGGGGAGAGAAAACAGGCAGAGAGAAATATTTGGCTTAGAGCATCCAGAGCCTCATCAAGGTTAATTGGTCTGTTGAGAGGACGGACTCATCTGGCTCATCAATCACCTGCTCCATTGTTTCCTAAAATGTGTCTGTGAGTGCGGGACTCCGGCTCTGAAACCCCGTTTAATGACTGTTCCTGTCAAAGACGCCACATCTCATCTGGTTTCAGAGTATTAGTCAAACTGGTGTCGATGCACAGGACATCAGCACGGATCAGAACCGAGTCAATCAAGTCCGGGATCTTATCTACACGATGGTGGGGGTGTCGATTCGTCTTTTGATGATCAGTTTCTAAACGATGTAGCGATAACGCCGATTATTTGATTGCTTTCTAACATATACATCACATTAAATATGAATTACATGTTAAACAAGAGCAGCCACTTGAGTGTTTTGCGTAGAATTAATTAGTAACTAAACTTTATATGAAAACTTCTGTAAGTTTTGAATGTTTTGTTGTGAATTTTTGGCTAGTTTTATTCAGATTTGCTATTCATCGACTATTTCTCAAGTGTTACTTCTGTTTAAGAGGAGTTTTCTCCTAATAAATGACGCCTCTTTTCGGACAACTGGGCAAAGGTTACAAACCCATTTAACTCAATCGTGAAGCTGCTTGAGAGTCCGGTTCAAATCATAATAAACAGCTTGAAATCAGAAGGACGTGATCTGGAGGTAAAGCTACATGAAGTCATTAGCCGTCAACTGACCACATCTCTTGTCTCTTTCCTCTCATTTTTTTAAAGTTCAAAAATATCAATTATCTAATTATTCTGCTTCTGTAATGTTGTCATAAAATGTTTTTGATCAGACGTATTGACCTTTTTTGACTTTGTGTAGATAAATCAAAGACGAAACTCAATAATGAATAAAAACATAAATAACTGCCTTTAATTTCACCTCATCGATGTCCTAATGGAAATATTTCGTTTGGCTTTAGATTAGGAGTCAGAAACACGTGGCTTTATTTAAAGGTTAGACTGTCATGAAACGATGAGCTGAGGTCCGTTAACGGAGGCGTTCTAGTCGTCCTCTGTACCAAAACAAACCCGTCTCTTCTCCATGTGCTGCCTAACCTCTAACCATCAGCGACACTTGACGTTTCATGCTAGCTTTACGTGAATGGGCTGATTGTTCTGCGTGATTTCCAGGATCGGCTCCATCCGATGACCTTACAGGTTCAAATCACTCCACAAGCCTCCTGGAAGACTCCTCCATCGCTTCCCTCCCAGCATGCTCCTCATGTTAGCAAAAGGAGGAGCCGACTGCTTCTTCTTCTTTTGCTTCTGTTTCTACAATTATTCATGTGTAGAAATCCTGAGCTGCACATCCTCCCTCCCTCCCTCCCTCCCGCTCAGAACCATCCATTCATGCTGCTCCACTTCTCGTCCTCCTCAAGCCATCTCCTGACGGATCAGAGGGGCTGGAAATAACCTTCACATGGCCAGCTTTTACCCAGCTATCACACACACACACACACACACACACACTGCTGCGCCGACTCATCCACACAAACACACACACACAGATGCATGCCAGAGCTCGGCTCCCCTTCATGGGAATGACAGACAGCGCCACTCACCACTCCATGGACCAGGAACTCAAACAGTTTGCTCTTGGTGGCTTTCCTGGCTCCCCCCGCCGTCTCCTCCGTAGCCATTTGCTCAGTCCCGTCTCCCCTCTCCTTCTTTTGTCTTTCCCTCTCCCTTCACCCAGCCTCCTGTTCCCCTCCCCTGCTCCACTTTCCTTCTCTTTGTGCTCTCCTTTTCAGCACTGCCTGTCCCTGAATCTCCTTCTCCCTCTTCCCTCCCTCCCTCTCCCTCCTCTTTTTTTATCCTCCCTCTCTCTCTCTCTCTCTCTCTCTCTGCGTGCAGCAGCCCCGCCGAGTCCCTCACTGTGTGTCTGGCTCACTTTGGAGTTGAGCTGCCTTTCAGGAGCCCGGCACGTCGCTCGCTTGGAGGTGGAGTAGGGTGGTGAGGAGGGGAGAGAAGCCATGCGGGGGTCTAGCAAGGGGGTTTCAGCCAGCCCACCCTGCCACTCCCCCCCCACACAGCTGTTGCATTCCATTGGTAGATAAGGGCATGCGTTGCAGAGAGGTTTGGTCTAAAACGAGCCCCCCTCTCTCCTCCTCCTCCTCCTCTGGACCATCAGAGGCCACGGTCAGCACACACAGAACCCCGACTCCAGGCTCATTCTAAAAAAAAAGGGCTCTTAAAGGGGCCACACTGCATATCATTAACACATGTGATCACACACAAGCTGTATGATGGACACGGTTTTAACACATTTCACACATTTGGATTCTAATTTCAAGAAAACAAACAAACAAAAAGGCAGCATCAAGACAAGAGCACCTTCATTTCCTGTGTTTTCTATTCAGAGTGCATTGGTAGGTTACAAGCGTTTCCTCCAGTCGCCTCATTAGCGTTTACCTTTCACCCAGTGGCAGAGGCTGCGTTCAGGCGCTGCTAAAACAAACAGGCCGAGCAAGAGAGCAGCAAGGTGACTCTGTGTGTCACACCAGCAATTACACTCAGTGCTGCTGTGATTTCTCCCAGGCTGCTTTTCTAATGTGATCTATAAAATACAGAGAGCTGAGGACCACCAATAAAAAACACACACTTGTCCTTTCAAGGGCAGAGGGGCTGAAGGGAAGACAGCTGAATAATCCAGACTGTTTATCCCATCTCTAAATTGTGACATGTCCACACACACACACAGTCGGACCGGAGCTACCAAACGTCCTGACGGCTCCAGCCCCGCGCTTTGCTCCAGCCGTCACATCACACAAGTGAAATATTCATGAGGTTATTTGAATGACAAAGGAGGTGAAGTGGGGCAGACTCAAAAGGAGGGGGCACACGAAGGCGAATCGTCACCGTTATCGTTTCCTTTTTTTGCTTTTTGAGCTGGTGTGACGGAGGTGAGAAACACACAAATCCAAAAAGAAACAATCAATCATGATCTTCAAAGCAAAAAAGAAAAAAAAAAAACTTGAAATGAAATGAATTATTTTAGGAAACAGCAGGATGTTCTGTTTATAATAAGAATATTAAAAGGGAAAACTCCTGATAACGAGCAGGCAGCTGGTTAGGACATGTGACCTGCGGTTCAAAGGTCACATCATCATGCTTCAAAGTCAAGCCTCCTGTAACTTAACCATAAACATAAAACTCAACACATTTAAACTTTATCATCGGATTTAAACGTTAGGAAAAGAAAAGAGAAGAAATCCCAGAAAATTCCAAAGTTTGTCCTTTAAATTTCCTTCAAATGTTGGAATCTAATGAATTGGTCAGTTTATCTCTGAGGCTTTAGTTAGCTCAATGGCGACACCTGCTGTTAGGATGAGCGTACTGCTACATTGAATCAGTCCGTAACCTTTTTAAAATCACTGCCTTAAATCTATTAAAACACCACTTTTCACTATGCTGGTGAACACGATTTAAAAATCAGCCTCTTCTCGTGTTAAACTGAGCTTGAATTACAAAACAAAAGGCGTCTGCTATGAACTTATTGATTGCACACAAAAGGTGTCCGTCTCTGTTTCCTACAAGGTCAAAAGCTCGACCTGCCAAGTTTATTGATGAAAAGATTGTGTCATTCTGTCTTTTGTCCAGCGACGACACGTGGGTGTTCACTGATAACAAAGAAATCATGCAGTCTCGAGCGGAGGAGTACCCCCTGCTGGACCCCCATCATCTCTCTCACCAAAGCCAGTCAGTCTCACCAAATGGGAACGTCTCAGTGTGCAGCAGAGGGGGATTACAGGGGGTCAGGGAGCTGCAGTGGTTATCATTAATGACCAACAGGGGGCAGAAGCATGCAGGATGAAGGGGAAAAAAAGTCCCAGCCTATGGTGCTGGTTGCACTCAGGATGAAGATTCAAGAAGAAAAAAAAAATTCTGTGCATCTTTTAAACTTCTTTCACTTCCTTTTTCAGCCTCATGAGGGCATCAGTGAGCCCATCACACAGTATAATAAACCAGCTGGGCCAAACTGCAAGGTGATCTCATAACTCCTCTATTCCTCCAAAATAATTAGGTAAACTTTGGTTTGAAACATATAACATCCCCACGCCCAGACATTATGCTGTTATCTTTGCTTTTGCTTAAATATTAAAAATATTCAAATCAACCCTTCAGTCAACTAATCTCAGAGAATTTTATAAATAATTTTTTTTCTTTTCTTGTTGTCCCTTCAAAAAAGAGATGAAGGGAAAATGTGGGGAAAGGAAAAGTTCTACACAGACACAGTAAACATGGTTTCTGGTTACTTTAGTGTGCTTTTTATTGAGCTAGATTGTTAAAATGTCAATAAATAAATATTTGTTTATGTTTGCCATCAAAAGGTAAAAAAACGCATTATTTTTTTGCTTCTCTGTGTGTGTTAGCAAAACATCTCATCAATCACCTAATATTAGGGAGTACAACTAATCAAACTGAACTCATGATGTGTGTCTTATGGGATTTCATCAGAAGAAAAGATGGCAGAATTAGGGTGGTGTGGTGTATGATATACCCCAAAAATGAGCCTCTAATATTTGACTCTCACATTCTGTGTCACAGCGTTTTCTTATTGTTCTATCTCTGAACTTTAAAAAGGTCCATATTCTGCACTTTGTATCCACTCTGAATCATTTCTTTTACATCTCAATAACATGTATGCATTGATCAGATCAGCCCTTGCTTTAAGTGCAGCTGTTGTTCTCCTGAAATTGTATTTGTGACATTTGTGATGTCCAAAACAAAAAAAGAAAGCAAAAATAAAGGGACTAGAGACAGGATTAAGAAATGAAACTCACGAGCGACGCGCCCAGCGCTGCGAGTAACTGCAGCCCTGCACGGGAGCGCACAGAAACTTCTCACTCGGTGCGTTTACGTGCACATCAGAAAACCGAATTATTGCCTTAAATCGACTGAAGTTGTGTTTTGTTAAATGCGTGTGTAGCGCCGGCAAAGGCGTTACTATCTCTGAATTCTGACATCTGGTTCATCAATACAATAACTCATCTTTTTCCCAATAACTTGGATTAAAATGACTCTTTTATTATGTTGTAACCTGAATCAACATTCCTTCCAGGACCCGGTCGTGTCGGAAGAATGAGAAGATTTCCTTTAATTATTAATTAAACTTAAGGACTCTTTGATGTCTCATTCTAAAAAGACACTACCTCTAATCCACTGTCCAGAAATGTCTTAATATGATTAATTCATTTTCTTCCAGTATTAATGAATGTTGATGTTGCATCAGTATTATTTCATGTTTCTACTTTTGCTAAAAGGTTAAAGCATATTAATAATCCATCTAAGTTTTTGCCTGGGCTTCCTTAATGACGAGAACCACGTGACTTGGTAACTCTTTCCCCATTGGGCCACGCGTCCAAAACTTTCCACGGTCAGACTTCCTGCCTGGAAGCTACCGTGTCCTCGAGTTCTCGTTAAACCTACAACGAGAGAACATCTCACCGTTTTTTCTCCGCTACACGGTGGGCTTTGATGCCGACTGCCGTTTGGGTATTAGCCCCAAGCAGTCGAGGACAATTTTCCCCGGCTAGAAGCCAGACACCATCCGTCTGCTTCTGTTCACCAGCCATGGGGAAAGCCTGTTAGCCTCTGCACCAGCCGATCATGGAGCCGCAGACCGACTCATCAGACACCTCCGTGCCTTCGGTAACTTCACGTCACCGGGGACCAGACCGGGTTTCGTCAGGTTCTCACAGCCTCCCGACGAAACCTCAAATCCACGCCGAGGTGGTCCCGGAGCGGTCTCAGCAAGGTACCAACTCCGATCTGGTAAACCGAGGCTCTTGATAAATAACACTCCTTTCAAGTTAGGCTCAGTTCCCCTCCTAACTAGCTCCGACTCCCTAGAGATATTAATATCTCACGGGCTCTCGTCATTAACTCTCAGCTTAATAACATCAGAAGAAGCTCTTAAGATGCACCATCTACCTCATATCTGTCTGTTCGTTCAATCTGTTTCTTTAATAAAATAACTGTAGTCTAAGTCTGCTTCTGGGTTATAACTTCCAAATATAACGTACGTAGGTCTTCCCTTTGAATCACAAGAACCTAAAGTATCCTGCATAATAATTAGGTTAGTGAAGGTAGCTAACAGTGATTAGCATTAAAACCGACAGAAACTAAGCTAATAACCTTGCAGAAGTGTGTCCGTATTATAACAATAAAATCAGGTTATATTACGCTACACNACAAACAAACAAACAAACAAAACAGCTTTTATCTACATATTTTAAATTGGAAAATGGGGGCTAAAACTAAGGGTTGCAAAAAATGAAGGCACATAGGCCCTTATTTATTTTTATTTATATTAGTTTTTTTTAACATTAAGGACTATAGAATCATGCTGAAGACAATTTCTACCTATTTGATTAAAATATCCTCTATTTTATAATTATGACATGTTATTTCATAATAATTTCATTTATTTTTTTTATTTCGCACATGGCTGTGCACACATCCAAACAAACGATACAAAAAGAAAGAAAGAAAGAACACTTCTTTCGTCACAACCACGATTGAAAAGGAGCAGGAAGAAGAAAATCTTATAATACCTGCCCCTTTCTTTTACACAACACAAATATTCCAAATAGACTGCCATTCAATAACCCCCCAAACAATCAATATATTAAGTACTAATATTATATATTCACCTTTTTACAATTTCTATTAATCAGCAAGTTTATACCGTTGGAATGTTCTATTTTTATACAACCTCTTAAATTGAAAAATATTTAAACACAACTTCAACTCATTCTGTAATGAATTCCATAATTTAACTCCATACATTGAAATGCAATGCTGTTTTAAAGTAGTCCTCGCAAACTGTTGTTTAACCCTTTAAAACCGAGTGTGTCGCCGCCGACACGATTCTGACATGCCTTCTTTCCATTACCGTAACTCCGCGACCGTTTGCGCTATCCGAAAAATTCAAACGGTTTTAGAAAGAAGAGAAGTTGCGCTTTCAGGTCAAATTAGTGTTATTACGGTAATTTCATTTCCGCGCTGTTGGTAGGCCCGCGAATCAGTCCCTTTGTCCCCGTCTCACACACACACGAACGCTGCAGCTGAGGAGGAGGAAATCAGCGACAGAAATGGAGAAAAACACAGCAAATTCTGTCAAAAAGAAGACCTCTCCAGGTTATAAATCCACCAAAGAGTTTCCTGGATTGTTTTGAGCTCAAAACAGAAGCTGAAGCAGCGATTTCCAGTGAAAAAGGTAAGGTTTGACCGATTGAATGTTTTGAATTGAATATAAGGATAAATGAAGCTGGTATGTAAAAAATATGTAGTTTTGATACTTTCATTATGTTTTGACATTTTTAAAACTGTGTACCAAGTAAGTAAATTAGTACAAAGTACATACATTTGTACTTTTTATGTCTAAATGTCCTGTTTTGTGCACTGATGTCACTTTTTAGTGCAGTAAACCACATTCTGACTACAAACTGCCTGCATAGTTCACATGTCTTTTCTGTAATAAATACTGTGGGTTTGAGACCTGCTAACAATGTATCCTCTACTTTTAGAGTCTTCTGAGGAGCAGATGGTCTTCTAAGGGAGAACTAGAGGTGGATGCAGACTCAGAGTTGGTCCAGACTGGAAGAGGCTGTGGGGATGCTGGGGGTTCTGGTGATGCTGCCAGGGACCAAAACCCTTCACCTCATCATTCCAGGTGGAAGACTGAGGCAGAGTCTGATCATCCTTTAGTCCCTGAACAACCAAGGTTCATCCTAAAAAGAAGCCCTGGTGTCCAGACCCCTCTCAATAAACCATCAGGACTCTGACATATGAGGAGAAATGCAGGCAGGGAAAAAAACGCCTGAATATATTTTGAATTATTGGCCTGTATTTTTGTATTAGCAAGAGAAAAAGGAAACAAAAATTGATGAAAATGTTCTAAACTGTTAAAATTGTAAAATTATGATGCAAAATCTGTAGTTTCTGTGTATATACCCTTTTTTATTTTCACTAAAACTCTAAAATCTAATTTCGCTTTTTGGTTTTTCTTCATTTCAAACAGTTCTTACAGTGGTTTATTGAACATTATATAGTAAAATAATGTCAGATATTTAAAGTTCCAAGTGTTATGGAAAAAAGAGCCAAAGCATTTGCTTACAGGACATTTTTTGACAAATTTATAGTTAAAAGAGTAAAAAAATGCCAGGCGGACATGTTGAGGCTTAGGTGATAAAGGGTTAATGACGAGAACCACGTGACTTGGTAACTCTTTCCCCATTGGGCCACGCGTCCAAAACTTTCCACGGTCAGACTTCCTGCCTGGAAGCTACCGTGTCCTCGAGTTCTCGTTAAACCTACAACGAGAGAACATCTCACCGTTTTTTCTCCGCTACACGGTGGGCTTTGATGCCGACTGCCGTTTGGGTATTAGCCCCAAGCAGTCGAGGACAATTTTCCCCGGCTAGAAGCCAGACACCATCCGTCTGCTTCTGTTCACCAGCCATGGGGAAAGCCTGTTAGCCTCTGCACCAGCCGATCATGGAGCCGCAGACCGACTCATCAGACACCTCCGTGCCTTCGGTAACTTCACGTCACCGGGGACCAGACCGGGTTTCGTCAGGTTCTCACAGCCTCCCGACGAAACCTCAAATCCACGCCGAGGTGGTCCCGGAGCGGTCTCAGCAAGGTACCAACTCCGATCTGGTAAACCGAGGCTCTTGATAAATAACACTCCTTTCAAGTTAGGCTCAGTTCCCCTCCTAACTAGCTCCGACTCCCTAGAGATATTAATATCTCACGGGCTCTCGTCATTAACTCTCAGCTTAATAACATCAGAAGAAGCTCTTAAGATGCACCATCTACCTCATATCTGTCTGTTCGTTCAATCTGTTTCTTTAATAAAATAACTGTAGTCTAAGTCTGCTTCTGGGTTATAACTTCCAAATATAACGTACGTAGGTCTTCCCTTTGAATCACAAGAACCTAAAAGTATCCTGCATAATAATTAGGTTAGTGAAGGTAGCTAACAGTGATTAGCATTAAAACCGACAGAAACTAAGCTAATAACCTTGCAGAAGTGTGTCCGTATTATAACAATAAAATCAGGTTATATTACGCTACACGTGTAAACACGTTAGTCCGTTTGAAGTCGAACTGGATCTAATCGAGCTAAAGCATCCAGATATTGTGGTTGTAGCTCAATTTCGTCTGCATGTAAACGGCTCAGCCGAGCTACTGCCGGCTGGATGCTCCCCCTCCGGGAGTGAAGAGATCATGGAAGTGGGATTACAAGCATATCAGTAGAGGTAGAAGTCGATGGCAGCAAAAACAAACGAACAGCTTGCCAGCGCTGGGTACACGACGACGCCAGAGCAAATTTGTGTCCGACGGTGCTGGTCCAGCAGTCTGCCCACTTGGAGTGCCGACGGCTCGGAGTACTGAGACGTCGGCTGATCTACCACTGGCTACGCCGCCAGCGTCTGGTCCCGCTCCTCTGTCGGTCCGAGTTCCATTGTGTTGCCACACAGCTCGCGCTGAACGAGACAGCAGGGGGCACTTGGACAGCGCCCGCTACCGGCCTGAACGCCGAGCGAAGGCGGAGCTGAAGCTGCAGAGTCAGCTGAAAGGCTCAGACCGCTTCCCACACACCGGTATTATGAAAAAAGAAACATGTCGAGCGACAAAGTGGTTGGGACGCATTACTGCCACCTACCGCATACATTTCCTTCCAGTTTTGAAGCCGTCAAGAACATGCAAGCAGTGTCAGTTGACGTCACATCCGTAGGACAGCGAGGGAAAGTCTGGCCCGACCTGCAGGACAACTACAGCTCACAGCCTGTTCAAGACTATGGAACGACACCTGGGTGGCCTCATTCTTTTTAGTTTAAATGCTTCATCACCTATTAACTTTGAAAAACTGCATGATTATTTTTTTACAAATCCTGCCCCTCGTCAATTTAAAAAACCTTTGTGATTTCTTTGATCCTTTTGACAGCTGATGTTACGCAGCATCATGCAGAAGAGAAAAGCAAATGAAGCGAGTTTGTTTGTCCTTGTAATCTGTGACATTTAACCAATTACAGGAAGAGAAAACACAGAGAGAAAAGATACACAAAGAGTCCAATTTTATATCAGAGCCGAAGAACAACATGCAGTTCCCAGTGGCAACGTTTACATACCAGAAACTCAGAACCTGCCCTCGTCGACATTATTGTCGCAGACAGATGGGGTGCACGAGGGGGAATATGGACTGTACCAAGGGCATGAAGAAAACCTGACTCCCTCCCACCGCTGGGCCCCTCACTTCTCTTTCTTCAGTTTTATAGCTGCAGACAAAACTCTAACTCAAGCTGCTTAAAGGCCGGAGTTCTCGGAGAGCGACTCAATAGCCGCCAGCTCCCTTCAAAGGGACTCCACAAAAGCAACGACCTGCACCTCCACTGAGAGGGGATTAAGGAGAGAAGAAGTACTGATTTCTCACAGTTGGGCATGTGCAGTGAAGAGGAACCTGCAGAGAAAGAGAGAAAAGTCTCCCATGACAACTGGGAGGAAAATCTGCTCATATTTTGTGATCAAAGTAATTTGGAGCATTATACAGAGAAAATACGGTTTTGCACAAAGCAGCAGCATTCCAGTGGATGTTTGCGTTGTCGTGGCATTTCAAACAGCAATAACGGAAGAAAACAAGATAAAAAGTCTGGGGTCGACTCTGGGTTTTGGCACAAAAGCATCTTTATCCGAAAAGAGGAGCTGTTGTAGGAGCAGATGGAAAGACGAGAGGCAACAGAAAGGAGCCGCAAAACCGCACACTGGGACGAGCCCGAAGCGTTACCTGCCTCTGGGCATTTCCTGTTTGCGGTAGCCATGGCAACGGGCTAATCCGCTCAGAGGCGAGGGCCAATCGTGTGAAAGCAACGCCGACTTTAGTGATTTGAGAAGTGGAGCAGCAGCTGGCGAACTGAGACGGGAATGATTTCAGAACCAGAGCCGTAAAAGTGAAAATGAAACAAGTCAGTTTGCTGTTAGTCAGGAGTAAGGTGACCAAGAACAGCCGCTCACTATGAATAAACCCACAGGATGCTCCTCGTCTACACAGTAGCACACAGACTACTCATTCTTCATCAGTCTGAGCCTGAGCAGCGTGGTGGATGGGAGACGACAGAACGAGGACGGGGCCGGACCAGAACCAACCCCGACGGAAACGACAGGAAGAAGAAAGAAAACAGGAAGGGCTAACGTTCTGTCCAGTTTCTCAGCTTGATCGTCAGTTTTGAATATCAGCGTCTGTTTGGAATGATTTGAAATAAAGAAACAATTTTCTAAAATATGGTGGTTCTGAAACTCTTCTAAGAAGAGCAGCGCCTTCCATCTTTATTACTTTTATTAGTAAAAGGTCATGACACAAATTTACATTTGAATTGGAAATGAACTGATTTTGAGGGCCGAAACCGATTTAACAGCTCTGACCTGCCGAGTTAAAATGACCAGAACATTTTGTTTCTTCATTTTCTGATTAAATAAAGAAAAAATAGTGATTCTGAAACGTCCACATGGAAGATCTGTCATTGCTAGCATGAATCAGCAACTAACAATGGTGAGTTCATGAACCAGGGGAAATGTTGGATTTTTTATTGCTGCTTGGTGAGATTATGGACTGAAAAAAAAAAAAAAAAAAAACCCTGATTTTTGAGTTATTTTTGATGCCTATCTACATTTAACAGTAAAACGTTTTGAAAAACTTTGATATAAATGACAACTTTCTCACTTATTGCAAAGAATGCAAGACTGTGCTTGAATGTGCTGACCCTTTTTCTAATTGAATGAATCAATATGGGAGAGAATTTTGAAAAAGGGTTAGTGCTCATAGCTCTGACTCAAATGTACTGGAAAACCATCAAGCCAATATAATGTAATATATTGATTTATTATAGGCTGCATGATCGATTACTCCTGCCTTGAAAACCACGAAATATGACCAAATAATTCATCTTTTTATAAAATCTTTTTTAATTTGTCCACCTTTTATTTTCATTTTTATCTGCAGTGACATTTCCTTGCATTTGTGAGCAGCATGCACAAACATCAGGACCAGTTTCAAATGTTCAGTATTGAACAGTTTCCTTTAAAATAGGTCAGCCAGCTGCTCTGTGAACTGTGAGCCCATTACAGCCCAGACATTTTGTTTCAGAGTCGACTGCACAACCTCATTATCTGCATTATAAATGAGAGCAATATGCAACAAAAAAAAAGAAAAAGATATATAAATCAGAAAAGAGAATACAGTGAGGCTTTAGGTAAGATAAGAGTGATTTAAAAACAGCTTGAATCTGCTGGTCCTAAAATTAGGATGGCGCAGTGTGAAATTAGGTTACAAAAAGTTCCATTTGGAGCCATAAAAATCCATAATCCTACAGTGAAAAATGACAGGAAGGTTTATGGATCAGAGAGAAAAATGCATTTTAGGCTGTAAAATGCTTTAAAACTCATCTACAGTCCTGTGGCTGTGAACACACCATGTTTGAGTGCAATATTACACAAATTATTACAGAAGTGATGGTAAAAAAACGAAGGTAAACTGGCCAAATTTCTGCAAAAACACACTTGTTACAACTGATTCATCTATTGAACATGGGTTCATACGATCATCTGCAAACATTAAAATAAATAAAAGTGATCACATTCAAAAACTTGAAGGTAGCCCCTACAAATGATAATAATCACTTTAATATTATTTAAATTTAAAAAAGGGAGAGATTCTATGCATGTCAGTAGAAAGAAATATGGTCATTTAATTATCAGCTCTTTTATTTAAAAACTAACACTTCTTTACAGGTTTGTCTGTTTATATGTTGAAAACAGCCATTGAGGAAGTGATCCTATGTATATTTAACCCTGAAAATAACAAAAAAAAGCAAAACCAGTGAACTTTTTTTTTTTTTTTTTTTTTTAGGTCTGCCTGATCAGGCTCACCTCAGCGTGACAAACTTGTGAGAAACTGAAGGTGAAACTGTACACTGATGAGTGTCCTAAACTAAATTTCAAACGTGGCTGAACAAAGTGACTAGTGTGTGAGAGTGTGGCTTTCCTAAAAAAAAGTCAGGTCGGGCATTCAGCAGACTGTAAAAGGAGCTGATCCTCTGATCCTTTATCAGTCCACGGAAGCTGTCGGCACATTGCATACTAATTGGAGAATGGACTGTTCTCCTTTCTTTCACGCTGAAGGGAATATCTGTGCAAGCAGCCGGGTTAGGGGGAAGACTGCAGCTAGGAGCTGAGCTATTTTAGTCACATTTTTACATTGAGACAGCACTGAAAGGACAGAACACCTCTCCTGTATCACAGACTGTAAAATGGAAAAAGCACCCTAACATCTCTGACTCATTATAAAAGCAAAATAAATTTAAAGTAAATAACCCTGCTCCTAAAGGGAACAGATGTAGAGCAATTCAGTAGCATTGAAGGGAAAGTGACATAAGATATGTGGAAAAGACTGCACAATGGAATCACATGTGAGGGACATAAACTATGGAAAAGTCTGCATACTGTTTCTGACAGTGCAGTGGTTAAGCAATAATCTTTGTCGACTTACTTACCAAACACCTGAGTTATCATAGTTGTCTCAATAAAATCCTCTATATGAAAGCTTTAGCATGAAGAAATATATGTTAACAAAACAACCAGAAGTTTCAAATTATATCACTCTATAAACTTATAGAAAAAAACAAAAAATTAAAAAGAATCGATAAACTTCATTATTTTTGCCCGGTTATTTTCCTAGGCTAACAAAACCCCACTAAATCCAGCTATGCTGTTTTCATGTTTTCAGTTAAAATTATGACTTTTACCAAGCAGCTGATGGAGAATTTTATTGTACCGATGTGGAAATGATGTATATCCTTATTGTTTTTAGATTTTTTTCTGTTAACACATTACAGACACTTGCCTAAATGTTAAAATGTTTTATTTGGCTTACTTTTGGTATATTGGTAGTAGCCAGTGACCAGCCTGACTTAGCAAAAACAATAAAAATGTGGAGTAGACAACATAGCTAATGTTTAACATTTAATATCTTTATAAATTATCCAAAAAAAGAAGCAAATAAACTTCATCTCAAACGTGTGCCTCTTTTATATTATGTTTGGTAACTAATATGTAGCAGTAGCTAACAGGAAGTATGCTTACAGGCGAGGGGCTAGCTATGTAGCAAAGGAATAAAGTAGCTTTTTAGCTAAAATCTTATAAGTAAATAGATTCTTTAAATATACATTTTAAACTTATGGGTTAGCAAGGCTTCTTCTAACCTGAAAACATCCTTCGTTTATTTTAGCAAGTCATGCTAAACTAGGCTAACAAACTGCTGGGTGTGTGTAGCTGAGTGTAGCTTGATTTAGCTTTAAGTGGATTAAAGGCAGAAAAAATTGGCAGCACTATAAATGGTGTGAATTAAGCACATGTGTAAATTAAAAGACAAAGTTTGTGATAAGGTAGATTTTAACTTTCTATATATAACATGGTGGTACTTAGGCGAGCTTTGCCTGACTTGCTGTGTTAGGCTAATTAATAGCTGGCTGTAGATTCTTCTTTTTTTTTTTTTTTTTATGAAATTGGTGTTTCAGACTGGATAACAACCAATATCAAATAAACACTTTACAATAAAGATAGCAAAACATACTCATGCAAATTGAATAAGACACAGAGATAATCCTATTGTTTATAAATGTCTGTCCTAAATTTAGCTTAGAGGCCATAAGCTAAATGTTATATTTAAATATAACCAAAAAACATGGGCGTGGTGACTGTTAGGTAGCTTAAGGGGAGGTTGAGCTGGTACCAGTGTAAATAGATTCAAAAACTTTTATCTGAATGTGGAAAAAAACATTAGTGAAATCATGTTTGTGATAGGGTAGTTCTTTAATGTGCAGGCAGAGGCTAGCTTAGCTGGACTTGATGTGCCAGTCTAATTATTAACTGGCTTTACCGGCATATAGGCTGTAAGATGAAAGTTATGTTTAAATAAAACCATAAGAGTGTTGACTGTTTAGTAGCATTAAGGCAGGTTGAGTTGGTGCCACTGTAAATAAATACATGTGTAAAATAAAGTCTGGAATAAAGTAATTCTTTATATTTGTTTAGAATGGCTTAGCTGGACTTGCTAAGCCAGGCCAACTAATAGTTAGGTGTAGCATTATATTGACAGACAGTGCAGTGAAAAAACTTGCCTCCCACAGATTTCTTGTTTTTGGTAACTCGTCACACTTAAATGTTTCTGATCAGCAAACAAATGTAAGTATCTGGCAAAGATAACTGCACTGTGGAGGAATTTTTTTTTCTCCTTCAGTATTTTCTGGTTGACAGCCGAATTCATGGTTCCATCAATTACAGCGAGTGGTCCAGGTCCTGAAGCAGCAAAGCAGCCCCAGACCATCACACTACCACCACCATGTCTGACTGTTGGGATGATCCAGATAGAACGAGACACACTCCTTCCAAAAAGTTCCACTTTTGTCAGTTGACAGAACATTTTCCCCTGAATCTTTGGAATCACCAAGATGAAAATGAGACGGGCCTTTGTGCCGTTTTTAATTAGGAGAGGATTTAGCCTTTGAACTCTCATGGATGCCATGTTTTGTTCCGTCTCTTTCGTATTGCTGAATCATGACTTCTGACCTTAACTTTAAAGTGAGGCCTGCAGTGCTTTAGATGTTGTTCTGGGTTATTTTGTTCTTGAATTTCTTCAGAACAGGGCATGATGTGTTGCTTTTTGAGATCTTTTAGCCTCCTTTATGTTGTCAGCAGGTGATTTATTACTTCTACAGGTCTGGCAGTAATCAGGCCTGGGTGTGGCTGGTGAAACTGAACTCAGCTTTCTAAATAAGGTGGTTAATCACAGTTAATTCATGCTTTAACAAAGGAGGCAATTAAAATGTGTTTGCTGATCTGAAACATTTAAGTGTGACAGGTAAGCAAAACTAGAATAAATCTGTAAGAGGGGCAGATATTTTTCAGAGCACTGTAGCTTAATGTTTTAAATATAACCAGATATATGAGCATGACCACTCTTAATTTTCTGAGCTCTCATCTAAAATGCAAAATCGCTTTCCCAAAATAAAAACTATTTCAACAAATGTTAATGACTTGTCCATAAGTTTAAGCTTCGTACCACTTCTAGCCGCAGGGAGAAAATATTCTGATAGAGCTAATGTGAATGAGTTGCTGACTATTGCTTTAACATGAAAATGAAATTTTCCTTTGACTCAGCAGTTCAGCAGTACACCCCCAAATTCCTCTCTCCTGCTGCTGAGGGTTGCACAGACCTCCAGCACTTTAGCTGCAAAAATAAAACTTTTTCTGCTTGATTTTTCCACTCTTAAAACCTTGCATACATAGCATTTTTTTAAAGTATTTGAGCATCAAAGTGGTGGATGAAAGGAGGATAATTTAACTAACTAGAGTCACGTCTAAAGGAGAGAGGAGGTGAATATAGCCGTCTCTCTGGAGGTGCATCCCGTCCATTACTCCTCAAGTGTCTGTTTCCCACACCAGTCAAGGTTAACAAGCCGCTGGTGTCTGCGTCGGCTGCAAAACGGGAAGAGGTGGGAGGCGGAGGGGTGAGGTGCTGCAACTATACACTGTGTTGTGTGATGATGCAGGCAGGCTGAGGGAGCTACTGAAGCCTACAGCCCCCCCCCCCCCCACCATCCCCAAAAAAATATCCACATCTCACTCCCTGTTCTCTACCAACATCACGTTGCGCCTTGGAATAACTCTAAAATCAGGAGGAAATTAATCCCGGCATTTTTTCCCTTTTTCTTTGTAGGCGCACAATAAATTAGAGCTTGACGAGGGAGGGGAAAAAAAAACTCCAGTGCGCACTAATCCTGCTGGCAACGCGCCTACGAGGTGGAGGGAAAATATATATAAAAAATAAAAATACAGGAGCAGCGAAAAGGCAAAGTGGTGTGGAATAAAACAAACGTGCTAATGTATGAGGTAGCATGAGCATCCGTACCTTTCTCTCCATCACTGTGCGCTTCTACTCAACAACAGCAGCCGTAGGACGTCGGTGCCTCTGCGCGGAGCGGTCGGGTCCTTAACTTCCTCTCGGCTTTCCTCGCAGCAGCGTCCCCCTACCACTTCCCCATTACTGGACAGCTAAGCGACTTATTAGCGCTGGCCTGTGGGACGCCGAGCCGGGGATGGAGCCAGAGCCAGGATTGGTGAAGCCTTGTTCGGAAGGGAGCAGCAGCGCAGGCGCGGTCTCTGCTGGAGAGTCGATATAATGACAAATTACCCGCGGCAGGGAGCGTCAACAAATTATCCTCATCGGGTTTTAGCGGAGGCAGCTGGTTGTTTAGGATGGATATTTGACCACAGCGGGGTGAAATCCTGGCTTCAGGTTATCTTACCACTAAAGTAAAGGTTTTATTTATATTATTAGAGAAAGAGCAAGGATATTTTACGGCAACAAACAGAGGAGCACAAACGCCTTCGCACCAAACGATACAACTTTTAGATGGAGAGCCCTTAAATGAGATTGGCGCTAATTAAAAGTCTTTATACTATTTTGTTTGCCGTTTTTACACGGTTTTTGTCAGTTTTACTTCTACGTAGCTTTAAAAAAGTCAAATTATATATACAACGTCCAGTTCAATCAAGTGTGCTGGTGTTGGTGACAGGATGTGGGCAGAATTTACAACAAAAAAACGTACATTATCCAGACAACAAAGGGATTTAGGCAAAATGAGTGAGAAAACCCGGTGTAGGTACCCGATCTGCTCGGACAGCCAGCCAGATCGGCACGGGGTCCTTCCCATAGACAACAAACGCATATTAGACGCCCTATGGCCTGCCTGATGCTGGGCGTATCAGCGTCGCCGCCATCTTGGATAGGTTCCCTCGTTCCACACGTAACCGGAGTTAAAGGGTCAAGAGGGAAGATTTTAAATAAAAATAATCATGCATGCTCAGTTTTAAGTGATGAAGCATTTTAAATCAAAAAGAATGAGGCCACCAATGTATCATTTCATTATCTTGAACGGCTGTGAGCTGCAAAATGTTCTGCAATTCGGAACGAATTTCCCAAGCTGTCCTACGGATGTGACGTCAACTGACGCTGTTTGCACGTTCTGGAGGGCTAAAAAAGTAATAATAAAACAAGAACAAAACTTTATATTTTGAGAACTGGTTCAGAAACAACATTTTACTGGTAAAACAGCTACTCAATAAAGATGGTAAACATTTGAATTATACTCAGTTCCTCAATAAATTTAATATCCCGGTAACACCCAGGCCCCTCAGGGGCCTTGATGTTCAAAGATTTCACTTCTGTTCCATCAATTCAACCTTCATCTCTTGACCCATTGAACACCCCTGTGAGAAAAGTGTGTTTTCTGACTAATTCTAAAAAAAGTAACAAACAAATCCGCAATCTATTCTAGATGGACTGTATCTGTGTCCCCTATGTCGTTGCATATTGGAACTGTTTTTACCAAGACATTGATTGGGACAGAACGTGGACTCTTCCAAACCGATTCTTACTGCTTAACAAAGTCAAAGAAATCTCATATAAAATCATTCATCGTTGTTACCCTACAAAATCCTTCCTGACCAGATACAAGAAAGACATTGATACAGACTGTACATTCTGCAGTTTGGTTCCAGAGACTGTTTCCCACTTATTCTGGTCGTGTATAGTGACACAAGAACTGTGGAAGAATCTTTGTTTGTTTGTGAAAGAAAAAATTCTGCCTTCCTTCCTACTTCATTTTAAAAATGTACTATTTGGTTATACTAAGTACAAAAAGAAAAATGAATCTGCTTTTTTTGTGATTAATTTGTTTTTAATTTTAGCTAAATTCTACATTCATAAATGTAAAGTTATGAAAACCCAGCCTCTGTTCTGCATTTTTCAAGTTAAACTTTATTTGCATACATTATCTACCTCACAGAATCTTAGTTTGTAAAACATTGAAAATTTCTTCAGACTTTAATATCCTGGTGAACTTGATCTGATCTAAATATTGTTAAATGTATATTTGATTATTTAAGTATTCAAATTAATAATAATAATAATGCATCAGTTTATATAGCGCTTTTCTAGGTCACTCAAAGACGCTTTACAGAGTTGCATTATTCATTCACACAGTCATTCTCACCGGTGGTGGTAAACTACGACAGATGTCTGTAGCCACAGCTGCCCTGGGGCAGACTGACAGAGGCGAGGCTGCCATTCTGCGCCATCGGCCCTTCTGACCACCACCAACATTCACACACAGTCACGGTGGGTGAAGTGTCTTGCCCAAGGACACAACGACAATCTAACCCAGCCAGAGCTGGGGATCAAACTGGTGACCCTCCGGTTACCAGACCAGCCACTCTCCCAACATAGCTAATGCTCAACTTATGATGTTTAGTACTGTGCGTTATAATTTGACAAACCCCTGGCAATATATATATTTTTTATTTTGTTATGTATTTAATTTGATTTGTCTATTTCTATTGTTGTTATTGTTTGATCTTTGTTTCATAATGTAACATTGCTTCTTTCAAATAAAGTTTAAAAAAAAAAGTAATAATAAATGTATATCCAGTAGGTGGCAGTATTGCACCGTTGTGTTGTGTTGCTTTTTAATGGCGGACTTCATTCGTCTGAATCTGTGGTTTTTCTCATAAAACTGGTGTTATTTGGCAGCGTTTATGAAGCTGAAAACCTCTCTGATGGATTATAGGGTTTCACAGAGCTAAAGGTGCTGTTATAGGCGACCGCACAGCAATCTGTCGATGTTTATGGGTCTCTGGACTAAAGGCCTGAAATCCCCGACTGTTTCCTGGACCTCAGTCCGCTTACAGTGCATCAAAGGCGAATGTGCAGCGCACGCTCCTCCGGGTGCTCCGGAGGTCCACTCCGTAATGCGAACTTGAGAAATCTAGGGTGATAGAGGAGGCGGGACATGATTCTATCACCATATATTTCTCAAATTCACCTCCGGGAGTCAGAGAACACCGACTGATTAAAGCATTTAGCAATACAGGCAGCTGGGAAGGACTGGAACATTGCGGCTAGTGAGATTAGCTCTGTTAGATCGGCTCCTGCAGTCCCTCTGTGTGTGTGTGTGTGTGTGTGTATGTGTGTGTCGCGGGGCATTGTTTTACTATATTTCCTTTTGTATTAATAAAATTTATTTTTATTTATGGAATCATGTCTCCGGCTGCCTTTGGTTGAACCCTTATGAGATAGTGAGAAGTTTGTGCGCGCTCCCATCCAAGACTGTTATTCACAGCGCCATGCTCATGAGGTTAATTTTTCAAATCTTCTCTCTAATCCCTTTAATTCATTTCGGTTTCCAAATCCAAGAATTTTGTGGTGTCAGAGACAAGACGTCGCAGGAAAATTGCGTCACGCATCGCCGTCACGTGATGTACGGACAGAGCTACGATTGTCTAAGATGTTAACTCAAAAAGGGGGTTTAAATAAAGGCATTACTGCATAGTAACATACCTTATTTTGAATATTTCTTTATATGTATAGGAATAAAACAATATTCTAACCAATCTGACTTGAAAAGGGTAATAGATCAATTTAACATTTGTTAGATTTAACAGGGAACCTGATGTCTTATGAGCATTCAGCTCTAAATTTATTCTGGATGTTAAACAACTATTTTATAGCTACCTGAATTTACGGAAAAGGCTGATTTATTTGGTTGATCTTTGAAAAAATAACAAATATTTATCTTTTTCATTCATAAAAATCGCTATTAAAGAACTCATCCTACTAGATAAGTTTCATTAAAAACTATTTTACTTATTTTCTACTTTAAATTTATAGATGAGACAAAATCCTAATTTTTATTTGAGGTTTTTGAAAACTGTAATTTAATGCTAACCTCCCAGTGTTTTTTTTTTTTTTTACTGTTATTCTCTCTTGTCTGATTTGTTACATTATATAGTATTTGTATTGCACCATTTATTTGTAATTTGCTTATGTTTAAAGTAAAACTCATTTAAAATATTTTTAAAGGGCATAACTGCACAATGGAGCCTACAACGCTACACCTGGGTCACTCTGAAGTCTCTGCTTCAAACCCAGAACCCAGGCGAATAAAACAAAGAGAATAAGAGGGATGTAAACAACACCCTTCATGCTCTTTACTGTCACATCATTTGGACAGAAATTTTAAATTGCTCAATATATGTAAATTTTATTTTAATTGAACTTGTGAACATTTGGCGTACACTTATGCACTCATTGTAACTGACAGGCTTTCAGAATGGAGCAGCAGAGTGTGAAGGTGAGACCCCTGTAGAAGTTGAAGAGGTGCCAGAGAAGGACCAGACAGAAGAACACCATAATCACCTCATGATGGAGGCTGTGGGCCAGGAGGGTGTTGGACAAGTGGAAGCTGTAGCAGCACATAGAGAATAGAGATCAGGCAGACAGAGAAACAAATGGAATGTAAACGTAGCAGAGCAGAAATGAAGCGGTTGTTGGAGAACAGAAGGCTCTGGTCAGAGTTGAAAAAGAGAGTTGAATGAATACTTTTTAAAGGATGGCATTAAAGTCAAGTATTATACTGGACTACCCTCTCTTGGAATTTTAATGTCCTTGTTCAGCAATGTTAAAGCTTTCCTGTATGCATCAAAGAAACTGTCGCCTTTACTCACACTCGTGTGTATCTTAGACTTGATCTACCTGTCTAGGATCTTTGCCATCTTTTCAAGGTTTCCCACAAAACTCAGTCTTCTGCCTTTGTTGACACAATCAATGTTCTATATATGGGTTAAGGAACCCTGGTGCACTGGCCTGAGAGGCACCATCTAAGAGCCACCATGTCATCTCAGTTTATTGAAACAAGAGTTGCCATCATTGTTGACCGTTTTGAAATTCGTACAGAAGGACAAATTTACAAGCATGTGCACAAACATCTTGCTATAAGGGTACACCACACCATGAAATACTGGGATTACACCACAAGGTTCAGCACAAACAACTTAATGACATCTCCAGTAACTGATCTACTTTTGTTCTATAAAAGAATTAGAAAAAAGCAAAACATTTTAAAAATTGTAGATTTTATTAAACTTTTGAACTTATTCAGTAAATGCTAAGTTGACAATCCAGTTAATTTACAACACAATGTACATCAATGCATTTTAGTGCAAATTTTCTCAGTGCAAACTTTTAAAAATTCCATCCTAAAAGCCAGACTCTCATCCACACTCTTAATTTCATTTGTTTCCTTTGTGTATCTTTGCTACTGTATGTTTGCATACTTGTTTAATAAAGTTTGATTTAAAAAATAAACCTCATCCACTCTGAGTCCCAACAGTATGAGGCCTAGGTCATGCTTTCACACACACAGGAAAATAAATGTTTTCTACTGTTTCTAGTGTTAAAAATTTTGTGTTTAGCCTTTTATTGTTCTTGTTCAACACATATGGTAAAAATCATATGGCAAAATTATTCTAAGGGAAACATTCTATTTCACTTTGATTTATGATAGTAAGTGATCTTTTCTACTAGCAATAAAAACTAATTTAACCGTGTATAAAACAGAGCTTGTTTTTATTTCAAAAAACAAGAAAAACTTCATTCTTTTGACAGAATTGTGACCCATCCTGCCACTTTGAATATTTTAAAATACCTAATTAAAAAGCCCAACCTATATAACTTTACACCAACATTTTCTACATAACACATGCCAAAAATTATATTTTAAGTTTTACTTCAGTTCCACTGAAAATAGTTTGAATCCTTGTTCATTTTGTAAAAAAACAAAAACTGTTTTTTTTAAAAGCCCAGACTCAGAAGGCCAGAATGACAACATTGACTATGATCTAATCCAGTCTCCTGTGCTC
>SSNR01000004.1:5364364-5445341 GCA_006937965.1 Callopanchax toddi
CCCCCCCATTTGCAGACCAAACACCAGAGCCAGGTTCTCCCTTGAGGACATGTGATGACAGATTGTGTGCACCCCTAACTATAACACATGTTTTGATCAAAGTTATTATAACTTTGATGTATTTTTAATTCACTTGAATAGTTTGATCCTTGATTGATGGAGTTCAGTGGGTTTCATAACTTGACAAATCAAAAGGATCTATGTTATAACAGAGCAACAAGCAAACCTATTTTTCATGCATTTGTAATGTTTTATCTTGTATAAGTAATAAATTCAGAGTTATGTAACGTTAAGAAGTTGTTACATTTATTTTACATTTAATTTGGTTACATTTTTAAGTTATCTGGCCCTTTGAGGCCAGCCATTGTGCTGATGTGGCCCTCGGTGAAAAGGAGTTTGACACCCCTGCCATAGGAGATCAGTAAAGTAAATAACGCGTTAACTTTGACAGCTCTAGTAATACTACATCAGTGTCTCAGAAAATTAGAAGATTGTGAAAAACATAAATATTGGAAACTCATGATGTCACGTCCTACTCAGCTAATTAACTCTAAACACATGATTGACCAGTAAATGACCTGACCTGCATTGATGAGGCCCAACCAAATACTGAGTGCAGAGAAATGAACACATTTTTAGAATCCTGGCATTTCCGTTTAAAATATCCTCTTTTAATTGGTTCTATGTAATATTCAAGTTTTTGAGACACTTAATTTTAGGTTTTCATTATCTGTGAG
This sequence comes from Callopanchax toddi, assembly GCA_006937965.1. Classification (NCBI taxonomy): domain Eukaryota; kingdom Metazoa; phylum Chordata; class Actinopteri; order Cyprinodontiformes; family Nothobranchiidae; genus Callopanchax; species Callopanchax toddi. Next base: position 5,365,102 of record SSNR01000004.1, read on the forward strand.
CCATAATCATCAGAATTACAAGAAGTAAAGGCTTAATCTATTTATTTCTATGCATAATTAATCTACATGTGTTTCATTGTCTAAAATGAGTGACAAAAAATAGTGAACTTTTTCAAGATATTCAATTTTTTTTAGATGCACCTGTAACTATATTAGTATTCAATGTTTTTATGACTTTTTTTGTGGTTTGAGTGACAACTTGTTGCAGCTTCAATGCAACTGTTAAGATGCCCAAACCTCCACAAGAAGAGAACCTTAACTGACTGATCCATGGACAAACGGACCTCTGGGATGACGATGAAGCAGCTGAAGCTACTGGGCATGCTCCGTAGGTCGTCAGGAAGTGCAAACCTCCTCTGTGGTGCTCCATTCTTTTTCAGTTCCACAATGCTATCGCCACAACCTGCACAAACAAGTGTTTCATTCAAATCCACCCAGTGCTTCATGACACATTTTGCTCACACCAAAGAAAACATAAAACCTTATCACCCATCAAATCACACAACCACACATCCAGTGTGCACTCACAGCACCACAGGGTGCCGTCATAGATCTGTATGGAGAAGAGACGGTCACAGGTGAGGTGGAACTGACGCTTCATCTTCAGACTGGTTGAGTCCCACAACAGAATCGTCCCGTCGCAGCTGCAGGAGTACGTGTGCTTACTGGAAAACAGAGAAGATTTGGTTTATTCACAGTCAAATTGATATGGCTGCTTCACTAATAACAGAGACAATCATGTGTTCACCTGTTGTTGCCGTCTCTGGTGTCCACTGAGAGACCAGTCACTTCCTGTCGGTGTTCAGTCAGCTGCTTGTTGCAGGACATGCTGTGACTGTCGATGATGTAGATAACAGAGTCCTGAGAACCCATCCACACCTGGTCCTGGACCAGCCCCATCATGCAGGTCTACACAGAAGATAAAGTAGTAAGTAAGTAAGTAAAGTTTATTTATATAGCACCTTTCACAGAAAAAAATCACAAAGTGCTTCACAGAAAACAGAATCAAACATGATTAAACAAATAAAATCAATAAAACAAACAAAATATCATTACAAATCAAAATAATTAAACAACAACAAGAGAACACAAAAGAGATTATTTAAAAGCAGTTTTGAATAATTGGGTCTTCAACTGCTTTTTAAAGGAGTCCAGACTGTCTATACAGCGTAAAACTAAAGGAAGGTCATTCCAAAGTCGCGGTGCAACAGACTGGAAGGAGCGATCACCTCGACTTTTAAATCTGGTCCTTGGACCTGTTAGGAGATTCTGGTCTGTGGACCTGAGAGCTCGGGTTGGAGCGTACGGCTTTATCAGTTCAGTAACATAAAGAGGAGCTTGACCATGTAGGGCCCTGAAAGTTAGAGTCAGGATTTTAAAATGAACTCTACATTTAACAGGTAACCAGTGCAGAGACCTCAGAATAGGAGTGATGTGATCTTTTCTGTTTGCTCCAGTGAGGAGCCTCGCTGCAGAGTTCTGGACCAGCTGAAGGCCATAAAGGGCTTTTTGGTTCAAACATGTGAAAAGTGTGTTACAGTAATCTAGACGGGAGGAGATAAAAGCATGAAGAACCATTTCCAGTTCAGGTTTTGACACCAACTTTCTCAGTTTGGAAATATTTCTCAGATGATAAAAACAGTTTCTGACCAGCTGTTTTGAGTGACCTTCAAGAGACATTGATTGGTCGAAAATAACACCCAGATTCCTCAGGTTTGACTTTACAGCAGAACTTAAATGTCCAATATGTTGACTGATCAGAGGGACCATCCTATCAGGGGCAACAATCAGACATTCAGTCTTTTCAGGGTTTAACTGAAGGAAGTTCTTTTCTAACCAGTTAGTAATGGCTGACAGACACCAGTAATTCAGACAGTTTGTAGAACTGTTTGTAGAATAAAGCAAGAAACTGTACTCCAGCAAACGCTAAAACATCAAAATAGTCAGTTTCATGCTTTTATATAGTATAAACTTAATTTGTGAAGTGCACTATAATAAATTAAGGCATGTGATTAATTTAAAAAATTGTTTTGGAAGTTTCTGCAAAGTTCTGACAAATGTCTGTAGAGACTTGATCAACTTAAAGGTTTTATTAAATCTAAAGTTAAAAACATTTGTTTTAGAAAAACATTAAAAGCATAAATAAGTGTTATAGAGAACAAGTTTACAGCGTTCAGCGATGGTTTCAGAAAACCCTTACTTACAGATTTAACCTAAATAAAGCGAAAAGGTTTGATGTATACAAACAAAATACCACAGAGTGAACCTTTAAACTGGGGTGTCCAAACTTTTCAACATGAGGGCCAAAATCACTAAGTGTCAAGTCCTCAAGGGCCACAAAAGTTAGAATATTAAAAAAAAAAAAAAAAACAAGCAAAAAATACTTTGTTCTGCTCAAAAATTCATTATAAATGCAACAACATTTTAATGAACAGTCTTTGTCAATATGACACAGGGATCTTGTACGTTTGACTCAATAATAAAAAGCATCAAATTCACTGGATCTGATTGGTCGACTATTTTTAGGTTTCTAGAAATGACATTTTGTTCCATCCTCAGCAACAAGACCAGGATCTGGGTCTTTCTTCAGTCATGTTGCTGGATTTAGTCAGGCTTTATGAACAGAGCTCACAAGTCCGTGTTTTGGTAAAAGTCAGTGAGGATTTGTGGTTCTTTTTACCAGAAAATAAAAGTAGGAAATCTCAATATCTCTTGAATTATCTGAATATTTTTTATTGAATGGGAAATTTAGCATTTAAAAATATTTTAATTTACTTGGATGTTTTGTTTGTTGGGTTTTATGTTAGTAAAAATCTAAAAAATTTCATAAAGTGTCTCTCTGCATAAAAATCCTGCAGGAAAACTAAATTATATAACTTTTAAAATGCAGCTGAGGGCCACACAAAATCACTTGGAGGGCCGCATTTGGCCCCTGGGCCGCACTTTGGACATGCCTGTTTAGGCAAAGTAAAAAAACACTACAATGTAAAAAAAAAAAAAAAAAAAAAAAAAAAAACTTGGAGGAAGCTAAGGTCTGCCCTCACCACTTGAGACTGTCCGATGTGAATGTCATTCTGCAGAATCATCCAGCAGGCTGCATCAAACACAACCACTCTGCCCCCGCTCAGAGCCACCCACAGCTTCGGGTTCACCTCACCCCGAGAGCTGCTGCAGCTCAACTGACCTGGAGATTAAAAAAAACAAACACAACCAGTGGATGACAGATGACAAAAAGTTCAAACAGGCTGAAACAGGACATCAGACTGTTCCAGGTCAGCTTTCAGTTTATTGGATGTTTATTCTATTGGAGATAGAGCTGTTATTTTCTTTTTAAAAAAACAATAACTACTTAACTATATACATTCTAAATTTGGAATTTGAAGTATTTGACTGGGAACTTTGGTGACTTTATCAAATTAAAGCAGGAACACACATGATCATTTACCATCTGTTAGTGAAAACTGATCACCAATAAATTCATCCTTCTTTGAAGCTCGGAAATACCAACAAGATGGTAATTTAAAAAATACTCCAAGAGTCTCACTCTGTTTTTTCCTCTTACCAGTATGTACGGTATATTAGTTACTGCCTACAATTATGCAAACGACTCAATGTTCACATAACAGAAATACTTCCAGTCTAAAATGCAAAATTAGGATCAAACTCATTAGGATATAAAACTTCAGACGTGTTTCTGTCGCGTACCTGGAGTGTACAGCAGCACATGTACAGGCTGAGGTTCTGCCAAGTCCAGTGACGGGTTGATTTTGTGCTTTAGTGTCTGTGAGGTGGTTTTAGGTACAATCATAGGTGCTGCTCAGAGAAAAAACACAATAAGTATAAATATATTCATAAAAAATCCCCAGTGATTTTTATCATGCTCAGGATAAAAAACAAAAAACAATTAAATCAGTTTCAGAATCAATCATTACTTGAATAAAATTTCAAGATTAAGAACATTTATTTATTTATCTTTATTTCTAAAGTCAAAATGATGCCGACTGAAGCAAAGGGAGCAGAGAAGAGTCAGTCCAGACCTTCGTTTTTGATTTTATCAAAGTAAACCAGCTTTGAGGCAGCGGAGACGGAGCCCTGAGTCTGCAGGCAGCCCACCACAGCACCCATCAGCAGGACGTTGGTCAGAGCCTGAGTCATGTACTGGGGATCCTGGAGAAACAAAAATTAAAAAGAAAAACAGAGAGATGCCTGGTTTACACCATCATCTCCCAAATATCAGACCCTCCAGGAAGTTGCGATGTTGCGATCGCAACTATTAACGCAAATTCAACCATTTGCCGCAACTTTGTTGCGGCCTTGCAATTTTCACCAATCACCGCAACTTTTCCGCAAATTTGACCAATCATCTTTGTTTTTGTCGGATTTCGTCATCTTCTTTGACCAATCAGAGCCACTCGGATAAGTTTTGACCAATCCCGTTGCCTCCAGCTGTGTTTACTTCCGGTTTTTGAGCTCAGAGTCGCTAAACTCCGGTCGGTTCCCATCAGATATTACAGCTAAAATACGAGCAAATCAATTTCCTAAAGTATTACGTCAGAGTGGTGGAAAGCTGTTCTGAATCAAACACAACGTCGTGGTGGATTAGACATGAAAATCGTCGCTTGACAAAAACTTTGACCGCAAAACATGGAGGAGATTAGCTGAAAAGAGGAGCAGAGTCGGGCTGGGGTCTGATACGAGTGATAAAAGAGACGAGGTGAGTTCTGTTTAATGTCCGTATTTGGACAATGTGAGAAACTAGATTTAAAAAGAACTGGTCTGTGTCCTAAACTGTGTGCTGAGTTGACGGATTTGCTATTCTGTGAAAAATATTTTAAATAAATCGGACCGTCAGCGTTAACGTGGATTCCTTTGAACGTTGTTTATTTTTTAAACACGCGATTAACCACGTGACGTTTGTATCCAGTGAACACGAGGAACCGCTTGTCTTTTCTAAACTCGTTCTGCTGAACCAGTGAACCTTTGAGGTGAATCTCTGAAAGTGAAAGTAAAGCGAGTCGCTCACGCTGTAACCTCTGAGTGACGCTGAGACAGGCCGTCAGCTGTTCTGTCATGGAGATTACATCATCTTGTGGTCTTTATTTTATGATTAAACAGCAAATACAGTGTGTGTGTGTGTAAAGAGGTTAACTGTGTGTGCATATAAACTAAATAAAACCTTAAAGAAATTGAAAAAATGATTGAAAAAAATCGCAACTTTGACCGCAACTTTTAGAAAAATGTGCCGCGAAATCAGTAATTTTAGATCGCAACAATCACAAAAAATCCCCGCAACTTCCTGGAGGGACTGAAATATGTATCATCTGCAGTGAGTCTGTAGCACTGATTGAAGCAGTACATTGTACTATTCAAGAATAGGGCTAATACTAGTTTGTCAGTCCTGCGCTGAGGCCCTGTGGTACCTTGTGTTGGTCGGCCATCTTGCGTCCGGCCCACATCTCTTTAACCAGGAGATTCCAGAGTTCAGCCTCTGTTTTCAGGTTGGCTTCGAACAGCTCAGGCCTTCCGCAGGTCTGAATACGGAGGGAGGGAACACGACCGAGGAGGAGAGGAGCCGAGGCCATCTTCACCTCCTGCAGAGAGACGGAGGGACTGATTTCAGCCTAAAAAGCACAAACATGACATAAGGAATGAATTCAACTTCACCTGTATGTCTCTGAACTTTGTGATTTCCAGGAATCCCGGCTTTCCTTCAGTGAGCAGAAACAGACGTTTCTGCGTCATGGCGACTTTACCGACACCGTGGGAGGTCTTGATGCAGGACGATAACTTGTAGACACACTCGCTGTCGTCGAGCTGGTTGATGACCTCAGATGGAAGGTTGACATCTTGAGCTTCAGCTTCCGTCTCCTTCCAGAAGGTGTAGAAGAGTCTGAAGAGGTCGGGGTCCACCTGCTTCTGTTGTCCTGGGACAAACAGGAAGAGGTGTGTGTATGTGAAGCTAAGAGACAAACGCTTAGATTGATACAGTTATGTCAAATTTGAACAAATTCCTTCAAGGTGCTCCTGGGTTGTTGCGGTTAAATATGGAAAAGAAAGTCAACCTACAAGAGTGAATTTTAAAAACACATGACAATCTCTACATTTGCTTTTTAACCTTGTGGTTTTTGTGTCTTGACTTGATTCCTAAACATGTTTTCATCCGACATGCTGGCATCTGGCACTATGCAGGGAGTGTCCAGTTTTTAGTGTTAAAGGTTTGTCTCATTTTTAATATAAAACAAAAGATGGTCGCACAATAAATCAATGCTCCCCGTGGAATCAGAGGGCACAGAAACGGATCATTTAAATAAAATACACAATCATAAGTAAAACATTCCACCAGCTGAGTCGTAATTTTAAAAGTTTCATCCGATAGGATGATGGAATGTACCTAAGGTCATAAAAGCCTGGGTTATATATGGTACACTACCACCTAAAGTGCTCATAAAGACGAGGAAGGTCAAAGGTTATTTTTAGTTAGGAGTTACAAAAAGAAAGAGCTGTAACTAAATAACTTTTAAATTGAGTGGCTTCTTAAATCTATGAACTGCTATAGGAGATTTAAACTTTTATTATCATGTCATCCTGATGGTAAAGATAATTACAGTAAAATTTCCAAAATGTCATCTCAGATAGCCGTGAGCGTTACTGTTAGAACTTTAAAATGAATTACAGGCTCCCTCCAAGTCACTTTAAGTCCTTTAAAAGGGACAGAACTGATCATATCTGGACTTTAGATCAATGCATACAATTCATAGTACAAATCTACAATCATATATCAGCCTTTCAGTCTTCTCTTACCATCAGTGAGGGCGTCAAATAACCGATGTATGGTTGCCACATCTTTGACAATCCCACACTCCTGAATGCATCTCACAAACTCATCCTGATGCAGGGACTTTCGTGGAAGAACAAACTTCTTGATGGAGCCGTCTGTCTGGACGAGTGGCTTCTCGTTATCCGTTTTTACCTAACAAAGAGGATGAGATCACATGACTTAATCACCTGATGTTAGTTAATGTCCCACAGCATCAATCAGGACCGGTGAAGGTTTGAGCTGACGGACCTTGACGATGAGTCTCTTTAGCTCGGGTCTCCTGTGGGCTTGCTGCCTCTCGTCTGGGTGCAGCGATCCCACGAGCCACGTGACTAAATGTGTGGGAAATATCGACGTGTCAGTCTTGTAGAGATTCTGAAAATCACTCAAAGCGTCCAGTCGCCTCGAACATAGCGTGTTGATTAAACCACGAAGGTAGTAAAATCTGGAGAGAAAATATACAAGTAAACAAACTAAAATGAGTTCTTTTTTCCTGAAAGGTGGATGTAAAGTTTGAACAAAACTCAAGAGGAGAATACCGGGCCAGTAGAGTCGAGTTCTCATTTTGAACGGAGCAAATCACTTTTCCAAGCTGCTGGATGAGCTCACTGTAATAACTCTGAATGGAGTAGAAAGATGCAGACACTGGGAATTCTGGGAGTTTACACACATTCACAGGCTCTGGAGGTGTTTTCATCACTGGACAGAAGAAAAAAAAAAGGGTGAAAGAAACGAGAATATGTAGGAAGAGGAAGGTAGAAGAGACAACTTACTGATCTAGACTACTCTCTGAACAACCTCAGTTTGGAGAAACAGAGATTAGTTCTGATTAGGAAAGCTAACGACTATCCACAGAGGAGCTAGTTCTAAAATGAGTTGCTGTCATCTTAAAACAACTCTAATCATGAAGCAAAAGTAGAGCTAGCAAGTTACAGCGTCTCCAGTTTAATGTGCAACACTTATTTCTGACTGAAAAACTGTGTCGTGCAAAGCTAACAGCAGTAAAACAAACGTTTTCACTTGTAGTTCACCCACTTAGATTGGCTGTTAACGCATCAATTTAGTTTGTAATCCTCCAAACTGAGGTTGTTCAAACAGCCTTTTCCAACAGATAAGACACTGATTTTCCAAAACCTTTCCACAGAAACCTACATCTGAACTATTTGAACCACATCTTTGTAAATGCTTCTCTCTATTTTACTCTATTGGTTCATCACTGATGCAAGACGCCTTTAAAGAGCTGCTGCTTTCCTCTTCACCAGTTATGTCCAACCCTGGCCCATGAAGTTTCCTTCTCCAAACAACAGCTGCTGATTAAAATCAGGCCAGCATCAGGGTGAAGGATGTCTGGGATTCCCTCCTGGAACTGTTACTCTGGGACCAGATCTTGGATAAGCAGAGATTGATGAAGGAAGGTCTTCTGACTCTCACCTGAGTCAGACATGGAGATCCTGGTGAAGAGTGGGTTTGTTTGGAAGCCGATAGTTTTATCTGCTCTCAGGTTGGGGAGACTCATCCCCAGTATCTTATTCAGCCTGTTTTCTGGGATGGAGCTCTTTCTCTTGGCTTGAATCTCCTGCATGGTGGGTCTGCGCGGTACCTCTATCAAAGCCTTCAGCCTACAGAACAAAAAAATAAGTGACTGACTGGTTCCTGCCTGCTAAGAACACGCGTTGAAGCTCCACTGATTCTGCATCATACTTCTGCATCTCAGAACGCGTGCTCAGCTCCATTCTGGCAAAGCTGTCCGTTTTCCTGTTGAGGCGATCCCTGAGGAAGGAGTGGAAGATTTGAGTCTCCAACACCTTCAACACAAACCAGTCATTAATACTTTAGATGAGCTCTTTCACCGGAAAACCACATCTACCCAGATCTAAGATGCTCCATTCAGAAAACTTGTTCTACAAACTAACCTTCTTATAAAAAAGCTGTTCATCTGGCTCTCTGGTTTTAAGGAACTCCTCACTGTGAAACACTCGATGCTCATAATTCAGATGGTTGCCAACATCCCTGGTAAAACGCACAGAATCATAAAACAATATAAACAGATGTGATGAGGTAAAAGCATTCTGCTTCATTTAGCATCCACTGAACCTGAAGATGTTGACGACCAGTTCCAACGTGATCCTCTGGATGTCGTGGTTGAGTTTGTGTTGCCATGCCCTTCTTTGCGCACGCTGCTCACTGATGTCAGTGCAGCTCGATCTGTGGCTCTGATCCAAGTCAAAATGTATCTGCAGGGACCGGCACCTGAGGAAAGCAAAAAGGTTATCAGAATGTAGGGGCTAATTATGGATTTTATTATAAATAAATGACCTCTGTGTGAAACAGTCTGCAGCAGCTGCGGGAATGTCAGGAACATCGACAACATCAAAAGTACAGGTGGAAACACTCCCATCGTCAATATTCACCAAAATCAAATCATCGGTTTCCTAAAAGAAGAACACAAATAAAAACAATCTGATTAGAAGATACTCTCTGAAGAGCTGGGTCTTCAGGAGTTTCTTGAAGATAAACAGGGACGCCTTACTTACAGCAGCAACCTCTGCGAAATGGCTGAGATGACATCCCATCAGAAAGGCAGTGGGAGCCATCAGAAAGTCCAGCATGCCTCTGGCCAGGACGGGGACATACGGATGCTGCCACGACAGAGGCTGAAGGAAACAAAGACACGAAAAGACTAAATAAATACAAAGAGTTTATGCTGGCTTCAACACCCTCAATGTTGCTGCTTTTAAAACAAAACTTAAGTTTCAATAAACAAACTGAACATAATCTTTTATGAATTTTCAGTTCAGTTCAGTATTTATTTATTTCAAGCAACATTATGCATCCATCACATCATCATCATATCAGATCGTCATCATCATCCTTCACAAACAATATAATCTATTAATAACTAAAAAATATTAATGAGCAATGATCAATAGTCGTTGCTTGAAAGGGAGTGGGAAGAAGAAAACTTATTAATCCCACCTCCATTTACCCCTAACATTTCCTTCTAGCTTCACTGCTATTCTTTACAATGAGTGACAACAATAATAAATCACCTATTGTGACTCAATGTGGATGAGTGATTGACACTGACGTTAGATCAATCACAGTAACAATATGTATTTTGTTCAATTGTATCATAAACAATTATATCATAAATAATATAATATTGAATACCAACAATGGTAACGATCATCAATACCACAATGATACAACAGCAATACCAACAGTGATAATAAATAACAATTTGTCAACAATGAAGAATAACCACAATGAACAAAAGTGCAGATTCCCTGAGTACATTTACAACCCGTTATCTATGTATTGAGCAAAGACCTTATGTTTATATAATTGTTTAAACTGGTGAATATTTAGACATTTTCTTTGAACATCAACAAAATCTTTTTATATTTATTTATTTAATGTGAATAATCTGATAGACGAATTTTGAACCAACCTGTAAATAAATGAACAAACTTTCTGCTATTAAAGTGATTCTGGCCCAATCAGCTGAAAATAACACCACGCTCTGCTCCTGCAGCAGACAAGACAGCACCTAAAGAGATGGGACAGAAAAAAGAAGGGATGTAATGGTTAAATCTGAACCTTTCCTTGTTGGAAGAAACACACTGAATGTGTGTGTGTGTGTGTGTGTGTGTGTGTGTGTGTGTGTGTGTGTGTGTGTGTGTGTGTGTGTGTGATACCAGCAGCAGCTGTTGTGGCCTGAAGCACAGAAAAGGCAGGTGGAGGTCTAAGTCTATAAGAGGGTGGTCTTTGTCCTCTCTGGAGGGTAAGGTGATGGTCAGAGGACGGAATGTAAACATCTGGAAAACAGCACAAACAGAGCTCATCTGATAGTCTGTTTATATGAAATGATCAGAAAACCATCTACTAATGCTTGTTGTTGCTTTAGACGTGTTGCACACACACACACCAGGTGAAGTGGTCCAGGAGGTGGGATTGGCACAAGGGTCAGTTTGGCTGCAAATTCTCTCACTTTCTCCTCCATGTCTGAAAACCGACAAGTTCTCAGCTGGATTAAAAGACTAGAAAAACAAAAGCAGAGAAACAAAACATTAAATATTACACAAAAAACTACACAGAAGTCAGAAATATGGCAGGTTCAAGCTACACTGTAGACAAACTGACATCAAATTGGCTTCAATTTTCAACCAGAATCATCCAAATGATCATCTAAATGATCTAAAAGGTGTTCACCATTTCTCACCATGAGAGGGAGTCTTTGAGGGCAGTAAAGTAAGGATACTTTGATACGACACACAAACCGTAAGCTAAGAAAAGTTTCAAGAATGAAGAACATCCCGCGCCGTTCTGAGGGCAGGAGATCACTTCCTGTGAAAACAGAAAAAAAAACTGGTTTCGTTCAGGGCCTTGTTACCATCTAGACCCCAGTGAGATAAACAAGTAAAAACAAATCTCAAAAGAAAAAAATTAATAGATCAAAACATCTTTTTGTGACACAAAGAAAAAGCCAATAATCTGGTGGCTGATGAAGGAAAACAAAGATACAGCTTTAGACAGAACCAAACTTCTGTCTGCAGGTGACTCCTGGTTAAAATATAACAGTTATTTAGTCTGAAAGCATTGTGGGTTTTAGAGTTGGCAGAGATCATAGGTTAAATATTACATAAAGTACCAGAAGTGGACGATAAAACTGCATCACTACTCCGTGAGTCTTGTTACCAAAGACATCAGTAAAAACCAGGAAGTGGAACTGCTCCGTTTTCTCTTCGTTTGTCACTTGCAGGCCACCTGGCGAAAACACAAAAACACTGATTTTTATGACATAGTTTACCATTACAAGATGTTTGATTTGAACAAGATGAGAATAAAATCAAGGCTGCAGGTAGAAACAATGGTCTCATCACTTCAGCAGGCGTCACTGCCTGGTCGTGGTTTTTATTCATGTGATTACTGCTGTGAGGACCTAATCTGGAGGTCATTTTAACTATTTTAAAGAAAATAGGGAAAAAAAAAAAAACATCTGTAAGATGTCTTCATAAATTACAGATTTGCTTTAAATGGGACATTTTAAAATAATTTTAACTCCACTCCAATTAAAAAAAAAAAAGAGAGATGAAGACTCACCATGAGTTTTGATCTACTGGTGCTGCTAGAGGACTCAACACAAAATTATCTTCAAAATGATGAAAATAATAACAGACATGTCCCCAAATGGTGTATTATTGTTGTTGTTTTTTTTAACAAAAACAATTAATGCTATTTCAAAGTTTTTTTTAAATGTAATGATCATCAGTGTTTACATGTTAGGAAGGATGAGGTGAACTAAAACAAGTCATTATGCACTTCTTCAGTCCATCCATTTATTGATGATTTGCATCATTTTAAAACCAAACTAAAGAGTTTTTAATTTGTAAATGCTATATATTTTTGAAGTTATTATTAGAGGGTATTATCAAGTAGGACCCAACAAAGACAAAATACACTAAGTTCCAGAGATGATTTACAGTCATTCTCAGTTCCTGTTGTACAGACACAAACGAGGAGACGCTTCCTCCAACAGTTAGAGAAACTCTACAGGTCATACTGGTCTGAAGGCACCTATTGACTTATGGGTAAAAAAAACCCCAGTACTCACACACTATTTGGTCCAAAGCATTGGGGTTTTATAAAATAACATCAATGAATGTTGATGAATTTTAGAAATCCCATTAATGTTGATATGAATTTGTAGCAATCACCTTCACTTTATGAAAAGAATTCCAATGTTTGCTAAAAAGCAAACTGCTGCATCAATAAATGCAACTATAAAGTAACATATAAAAGTAAATAATCCACATTATTCATATGACATATGTCCTATCCAGCTTCACGTGCACATACTCTACTAGTTCATGCAAGTGTTTGACTCAGAAGGAAACAGTTGAATGGTTTATCCACATTACAGGAGTTTTTTCTAAGACACAGGGTTATCGCTCTAGCACTCATTTTGTGATGAACATAAAGACACGTTAGTGGAAACCTTTTACCAGGGAAGCAGAGCTGAGGCAGAGCCATGAGGTCGATGTCTTTTGGTACAGTGATGTCTTCAGTTCCTCTTCTATCTGATGCAGCTCCGCCTGCAAAAACAAAAAAGCTTCTGAAGTAATATAAAACAAACAAACAAAAAAAAAGATTTAAAAAAACATCTTGACAAATGAAGCATGTTTGAGCTGTGTATTCTCAGCCATCCAGAGCATGCAGATCCACACAAGCTCAGTCAAAGGCCTTAATTCAGCTCGCATGGATCAGAATGCTTGAGGCGCTAGTCTAATCCGTACTGGAACCTTTATGCACCAAACCTTGATTAATTGTTGCATTTGAAACAGAATGTTCCGTCTTTTTCTTGAGAAAAGACCGCTGCCTCCCCCCACGCAACTTTAGAGCTTCATTCTCAGCTGGTCTGCCAACAAAGGGTGGTGCCAGCACATGAAGAACCTCCGGCTCCAATGGGAGAGACTCTGGACTTCTGTCGTTGCTAAAAGCCTGAGAGGGAAACTTTATTAGCATCAAAAATAGTAAAACCTCTACAGTTTATGACACCAGTTCTTCATATAAGGAAGCAGATACCTGGAAGATTTTCTGAACTGCTTCCCTAGAAGCTCCAACCATAACGCAGGCTTCCAGGAGAGCAGGCGGCAGACAGTCCGTCATCACTGACAGAAGTCCTCATAAACCTCAGCTAGTTAGGTGATGTGCTACAAGCAACAAAGAGTCAGTCAATAAACACAAGGAATTAAAACACTTCTAATCATTTACATCAAACATGTTTGACTCTTTAAGCTTTGATTCACTTAAACTGCAGATCTGGAGAAACTAATCTAAAAATTAGACTGCTGATTTAGCCGTGTTGCACAGCGCTTTGTGGCGTTTTCTGTGTCTGAGAAAGAAGTTATTAAAATACATTTTAATTACTTTACAAGGTCAGAAAGCAGAGATTATTAAGTGGTTATTCTTCAGAGATCTTTTTGTGTGACATCTATAATCTGAACATGGAAATAGCTGCTGTAATAAAAATACTGAACACCAACCAGCCCCGTTTTATTTTCTCACCACAACATTAATAAAGAATTCAGGGTGTTGAATTAATCTCTGCCCGTTAGTTCCCAGAATCTGAATCTTGAGTTTAATTTGATTAATCTGCATCAATTACTACATGGTGCAAATTGAATTTGTTCCACATTTGTTCTTACAGCTGCAGCATTTTAGGTGCTCCCCCCCCCATCCCCCTCTGCTGACTGTGGCTGAATATCATCTATGGTAGAGACAGGTTGAATGTTAGAGGTTGGATATAAACATTAACGTCACTGAGAGCTGGCTCTGAAAACCTCTTTTGTTATTCAAAAAGTGTCAGCTTTTCTCAATAAATATGACACCATTCTACACTGTAAAATAAGATCCTGCTGGGTATCCATACAGATATGGAATGGGTAGTGCGCTTGTATGCAGAGTACTGTCAACATCAAGGCATGCTCCTTATGAGACGACAGATGGTGTCCTCCTGGGGAATCTCCTTACAGATCCTGACCAGGGCATCACTGAGCTCCTGGACAGTCTGAGGTTTAACCTTGTAGTGTCAGATCTAAATACGATGTCCCAGAGAACTTCTACTGGAACCAGGTCAGGCCAGAAATCAATTACCCATTCCTTCATCATCCAGTACCTGTCTGCATATTTACCACATGAGGCCTGGCATCAGTACCAGGAGGAACCACTGCACCAGTGAAGAGTCCAAATATGGGTTTGAGGATTTCATCATGATACCTAATGGTAGTCAGGGTACCTTCATTTATCCTGTACAGGTCTCCCTCCATGGACCAACACTGACCCACCACCAAACCCATCATGCTGATCAATGTTGCTGGCAGCATAACATTCACCACAGCTTCTCCAGACCCTTTCATGTATGTCACATGAGCTCAAAGTGAATCTGCTCTCATCTGTGAAAAGTACAGAGCTCCAGCGTCAGACCTGTCTATTCTGGTGCTCTCTGGAAAATATCAGCTCCATCGTGCCAGACAGTGAGCACAGGGCTCCCTGGTTTGGTCAGACATTCACATCAGTGGAGGTCACTTTGTAGATCTCGTCCTGTTCCTCCTGCACAAAGGCTCCGATATTGGTCCTGCTGTCCTGTATTTAGAGACACTCAGAGTAACAACGCTCAGAGATATGAGGTGAACTACTCCAGTACAGATCCTGATAGGCCTACCCAGTGTCTCAGCCTAGCAGGTGATGGTCAGTGATATCAAAAGCTGCAGTCAGGTCCAGCAGAACCAGGACCGATTACCATTTGGTTCTATAAAATTTATGAGAAGCCCTCAATTCCTCAACTCATATCTTGAATCCAACAACAACAAAACATGTGCGAAGAAAGAAAAAAAAAGGGCAAACTGTTTGACTATCTTAAATGTCTTTTTAGGGAAACAAACTTATTTCTTTAAGATTCATTATCATACCATTTGTTTTATTATCTTGTAAACATCACTGGGGATTTAATCACTTTTTTTTTTACCATCACACTTCAAGTAACCAATCAAACTTTATTCTTAGGCATATAAAACATGTAATAAACATGCAAACAGCTTGATTCTAAGTTTATGGTCTAAAAGTCTCATATGACCATCTTATCTTGCAGTGTAGTCATATGATGCAGGACAGAAAGGAGGAAAAATTCACATCCAACTTTATAAAAAAAAATAAAAAATGAGGCATTGGTCCAAAGCAAAATCCTCTGGTTTCATCACTTCTGTCAGCTATATGAGCTTTATATTTCTCAATGAAGATTTATTCTTCTAGTAGTAAATTAATAACACAATTTCCTTTCACTTTCTATTTATTTGTGAGTGAAAAGTCTAATTCCTTCCAGACTTCACTAAAAATAGACCTTATTGATTTTTTTTTGGTTCAAAACATATTAAAAATATTAGCACGGAAGCAATAGTTCTTTCTTTGCCCTTTATTGCAGATAAATGTGTGGCTTTTATAGCTTGTTTCTCATTAGCAGCAGATTTATTGTGGCACGTGACGGCTAGTCACAACAGGTGAGGTGATTCACCGCAAACAGTAAAAAAAGCAGAATTTAACCAACAAACTTCCCTCACACGCTTACTACACTCGTTGTTCTTGGTACTAACCTTCTCACAGACTTCTTTATTTCCTCCTCCTCACACACACGAAGGCAGTTTCTGAACGGCGTACTTCAGAACGAGTCTTCCAATTTTTTAAACGCGCCGCAAACTCCTCCTGCTCCACTTAAGTATGGAAAGCCGTTTGTCTATTTATGCACATGACTTTGGGCGCTATTTTCTCTACTAATTTGCGGTTTCTCTTAAAGTGATAATATGCAACTTTTTCATATTTTTAAATCTTTTCCTTGAGCCAGTATGTGCTAATATGACCCTTTACAAAGTTAATGAAAAGTCACTTAGCCCCATCTGGTGATTACAGCCGGAAAACCACGATTGCAAGATCTCCATCGCTGTCACGGTGTCCAGGAAGTCACGTGTCTCACGAAGGTTAGGCTAACCCAAAGTGGCTAGCTGTTATGCTAGCGCTGGAGTGTTTTTAGCTCATGATTCCTGCTTTTTTCCAATCTCTCCCTGCTTGAACACAGCTGATTTCTTTGAAAGAGTAAATAACCGCTCCTGTAGAAAGCTATGAAGGCTGAGGAGACATTTCAACAGGTAGATATTGGCGTTTAGAAGCTGAAACGATCTGGTAACTTGTTTAATGCAGTAATTTAAAACGGACACCAGAGGGAGCCCTAAACAAGCAAAACTGCATATTATCACTTTAACTCTGAAAATGTGACCAAACTAGTTGCAGGGCCGGATTAACTTGCCCTACCAAGGGGGGCAAGTCTGGGTGCTCTAAGAATTTTTCGGGTGTCACATCTCCCTAATCCCTAAAAGGCATAGAAAACTATGCTATCATTATTACAGTTCCTCTATCCATACATTTATCTTCTCTTTTGATTCGTCCTGGCACCACCCTCTGTATTTACCCGGGCTTGGGACCGGCACCAAATAGGAAACTGGCTTGTTCCCTATTGGGGCTGCACTAATCTTTTTTTCAATCAATCAATCAATCAATCAATCAATCATCAATCAATCAATCAATCAATCAATCAATCAATCAATCAATCAATCAATCAATCATCAATCAATCAATCAATCAATCAATCAATCAATTAATCAAATCTAATTTCTTGATTGTGTATTTGTTTGTTGTTTTTTAAAATTTCTGTTTTGTGTATTTGTCAGATTTTTAATTTCTGTTTTGTGTATTTGTCAGATTTTTAATTTCGGTTTTGTGTATTTGTTTGTCAGATTTTTAATTTCTGTTTTGTGTATTTGTTTGTCAGATTTTTAATTTCGGTTTTGTGTATTTGTTTGTCTGTTTTATTTCTTCATGGCTTACATGATGTATATCAGTCATTATAGCATCAGTCGTCTGCTTTTCTGTGCAAAAGTCATAACAAATCTGTCCACATCTAGGCCTGATTTTCTGGGATGTGCTTGTTTATTTCAATAACTTTGGGGTCTTTTGCCAGTGTGTAGTCAACCATTTTTAAGAAAAAGTAAGTGTACCTATTATACTGCACTGGGCACAGGGGGTTATCTGAGTTTGTGGCGAGTTGAGGAGCGATACCACCTGACGAGCTGAATGATTTGGATCTGGCAGGCCGAGTAGATGTGGTACCTACTCCGGAACTTCTTTGGAGCTCTATGTCTCATCAGAGTTTAAGGTCTCCTCCTGACACCCACAGTTTGAGTTTTACTGTAAGAACTTATACAGTCATTTTCATGCAAAAAGAAGTCCAGTTTTCTTAATCTGAAACCATTTTTACCCCTTGTGTGTTTCCACTACAGAAACCAGGACCTAACAGGTGACCAGTGCATACATCTAGCCCAGAAGATGGGAGGCCGTACTTTTAAAACTACTTTGCACCTTCAGAGCACTTGAGTATCCCCAGCATTATTAATGAGTCTATTTAAGAACACAATATTTATTTATGTGAATAGGACAAAGCATATTAATAAACATACATGATGTAAATACACCAGAAACACAAACATTACATGATTAAAATGAGATGATGCCATATATACAGAACATGATTAAGACATAAGTAAAACAACTAAATTATGAGGAAAAAAACAATTCTATACAACCCCTAAGTTTAAAGGAGCAATTCAATTCTAAGATGAGGCAATTCCATAGGTTAAAAGATAAAACAATAAGAAGTGAAAAATTCTTGATCAAATAGTTAGTGATTACATTGATGAACCAAAACCACAATTAGATTTTAGCTGACGTTTAAAAGAATGGAAAGAGAGGCTGTCTCATATATTGACCAGTTTATTCCAGTCACTGCATTTGACTGATAAAGTCTTCTGCGCAAATGTTTTCTTAAATTGAACCTGGCAGTCCCCCCGTAAAGTCGATCTTGTATCTTTGGTGAGCTTTTGTCTTAGGGGTGCTGGTGCTTTACCCGTCAGTGATTTGTAGATGAGGCAGAAAAACAAAAGGTTAAACAACCCGTTACCGTGGTTACCCTAATGAGTCATTGGCAGCAGCTTTAACATTTCTTTTGATCTTGGTTTTCTTAAGACATTTACTCTTAGATTAATACAAATTTTGTAATATTGCACTTAATCCACTGCTCTATTTAAGCAACTTTATAAAACAACTTTCTTCTATTTCAGTTGGTTAAATAAGCATTATTTATTTTTTCTTAGTATCAAAATGATAAATAAAAATGTACATTTTAGGAAATTATTTCCTCAAACCCAAATATCACAAGAGGGACTGAATTAAAATAAGAAAACTACAACGTAATGTAAAATTGGTCAAAACTGACTACAACTGAATCCTGTTAAATCAGTATTTGGTCCTAAAATAAAAATATAACTAAAACCATCAATAAACCTATTTTTATTTTTTAAAATATGGGAAAATATATTGGAGGAATAGTGACACAAAGAAAAACACATCAACATTTCTTGTTGGCTTTTTGTGATTTATTTGCATGTAGTGAACAGGAACATTTGCTTTAGTAAATGGGAAGATTTAGAGTGAGAACTGTAAACTCAGCCTTCATATCAGGTGTCCACTTGGGTCAACATGTTTACACAAATCTGAGTCAAAACCCAACAAGATGCAGGAGTGAAAATTAAAATGATGCATTAGTTGTTCTGCTGAAATGTCCTCAAGAAAATCTACACCAGCCTGACCTCAAAATGCTTCCTGCTTTTACTGGGAAGTTTTCAGAAAAGTGCAGCACTCAAACTGGGTCATAGCCGTGTTCTAACAAAGCTTTTCTCTCCGCAGTGCAGCCCCCTCCCTCCATCAGCACAGGTTTACAACGGGAGCTTTGGCCCAGCACCAGCAGAAAAAAAACAATCTCCTGTGGCTAAAAATAATGATTGGAATACAGTCTAGGAACCTGAAATCTAGAAGAAAACAAACTTTTTTTAAATGTTGTTACCGTTTTAAAGTTTATACATCCACATCAGCATCTCAAACTGAGAATTTTAACTAAATAGATTTTTATGTGATTCCTCATCAGATTATGAGAAAATCTTTAAACAAATTAAAATCTTTCCAAGTGTTATTTGATTACAAAGCCAAAGGCTTTATAAAATCATTGAAACTGAAAACTGATCTGTTTTTTAGGGAAGTTGTAAAGTGAAATTCATAAGCAGCTCCTGAGGGTTTTTTTTTATTTCAGCTTTATTCCTGTTCAGTCCTGAACATCAAAGTAATCGATCACAGGCTCCTCTTTAGCCATCTTTGACCAGGTGCTTCCACTTGCAGCCCTGAGAGAAGAATAAAAAACAACATTTAACAGCGATGAGTAAATATTTTATTATCCCTTTAATACTCATTTTTAAACGAGTCAGTAGACCGGCTCTTAACCAGCATCTCTAATCTGAGAGGAAGACGTACTTGCTGCTGCTCTGTTTGATGTGAGCGATGGGAGGAGGCGCCCTCCAGGCCGTCTCCCTCTCTATCACCGAAGTCAGGGTTGAGTTTGGACAGGACGACTTCCCTCTGCCAATGAGACACACAGACACATCCCTCAGAACCCCGATCAGCACAGTAACGCTGCTCTAATCTCTGGAAACACTCGTACTTGTGGGCTGTGATGATCACATTGCGTTTGGGCTCGCTGTCGTAGCTCAGGCTCTCCACGCCGTACACCTCGGCCAGCTCGTGGATGATCTTCCGGTGCTCTCTGTTCATCGGAGGGAAGCAGTGGCTCCTCTTGGGCTGTTTCCCCTGAAGTCATCAGAAACCCAAAATGATCAGAAAACAAAACAAACATTTCAGGTTTTAGTGTCCAAGACAAAAATATTGGAATCATTTTCACTACCCCACCACATCTTTCATTTTAATATTTTCTCTGAAGTACACCTCTCTATATGTTTATGTTTTATCATAATATGATGTACCCGATTACACAGAGAGCTCTGACCTCCGCCTGATCCAAAACATCTGGGCTGAACTACAGTAACACAGGCTTTATTACCCAACATCTGAACGATAACAGGTTTCATAAAGTTACTGGTCTACAGAACCCCACAGAGGCCAGTAGAGGAGAAAATTCATGGGTATCATGTAAAATGTTACATATAATGTACATCTGGTCTGTTTTCTAAATGTAGAATGATTCACAAAGGGAAGAAATGAATTATTTGCCTAAAAGTAGGATAGAAATGACAAAATAAGAATCAAATAATCAATTTTATGTGAAAGTAAGAACTAAAAATAAAATAAAATACAGTTAAGAAAATAATGCAGTTTGAGGCAAATTTGAGTAAATATGACTAAACATTTAAATAACTACATGCAGAAATGTAGGATTTTTAGTTAAATATAAACTAATAGAAATGACCATCAGCTTTAGTTAATGCATCAAAAATACATACAATATTTTTCTAGCCATCTATTCTTTTTGTCTGACATCTAAAGAAGATTTATCGTCTCATAACAAATCTGCAAATGACAGTTTAAATCAAATATTGCTGAATATTCAGTAAATATATGAAACTGTGAGATGAAGCAGTCAGCTTTAAACAGGAAGCCTCGTTTAGTATTCACCCTATTAAAGCAGAGAATAATCTGATGCAAGTTTGAAATCTGTAACAAAAAAAAAAACAAAAAAAATTTGTAAAAAGGGGAAGTAATTTAGTCTAAATTCAAGAGTTAGGAAACTTCCACAGCAAATTACCTTTCATAAAGAAGCAGGAGTGTTTTAGAGTTTGTTACAAATATGTGTTAGTGGATAATCCTCTCAAAGAACTAAATGTAGATTCAAGTCTTTCATTTTGTGCCTATTAGGAATTTACTGCAGGTATTCAGCTTAGAAATTGTATTTTGTTATTTTACCACCATCCTAGTTGATCTGTACAATACTTGAAATTCTCACTAGATGCTCACACCACCATTCTGTGTTTATTCTACATTTCTTGCTGTACTAGCAGTGGAGTTTAGATGGAGCTTATAATCACAAGAGATGGCTGACATCTACTTTGGATGCTGCAAGAAAAGATTTTAAATCATCACCTTATTGGCAAGTTCTACAAGATTCTTGATCTCTTCCTCTACTTCTGAGACAAACTTCAGGTCTTTCCTGAAAAACGAGCAGAGAAAAGTTACAGTTTATCGCATTTGTCCACCTGTTTTAATGTTTTGAGGTGGCATACTACTGAAATCAAGTATATGGACATCATTAACAAGAGGAATCAAACCCAAACCTGGCGTCGTCTTTGAGGCTGTCGCTGTACAGAGAGGTGGAGCGAACGTTGAAGGGGTCAGAAGAAGCGTCGATCTGTAGCGCCTCGGCCAAACGCCTGTTCCTCTCCAACGTGGCACACTCTTGATCACATTCAAGCCTGGCAGAAAATGGAAAAAGGTCACATTTTGGGGATGAGCATCATTAGAACCATGTGTATTTCAATCAGAACGTAGATTTAGTTAGATTATATAATTTATCTAAATATTTCACTTAGAAATATTTAAATACTAGGTATAATAAGAGCAGCCTTTTAGGGCTTTTTATCAGATCATTGAGTATGCTGCTTAATGTATTGTGATATTTTTTAATTTAGTAAACATTCAGAATAATGATTTAAATTGGTGGTTCAAACTCTTAGTAGCGTTTCTTTCTCTGAGCTCCACCTCGTCACTTTGAGCTCCTTCTTGGTGAGGAGCGGGCCGATGTCCATGGAGTCACCGAGCTGCATGTCTGAGAGTTTACTGGCCATGGCGATGGCTGCAAACCTGCAGGACAAAAACAGAAAAGATATTAACCACAGCACTTAAAAAATGATCAAAAAGATAAAACACGTCATGAGAAAAACTGACTTTTGATATGAACTGGCCGCCTCTGTGCACGCGACCATTTCTTTTCTTCGACCACAGTCACACTGTAGAGCTACCTGCAAATAAAAATAAAAGCTAGCTTGATGAAAACAAATACGTTGCTTATTTTAAAAGGTTGACAGAGTTCTTTGGAGCAGCTGTGAGAGGTTTGATTGTAAAATTCCAGTGTTTGGAAAGCTGCCACTGTTATTTCATCCAAGTTAAACATTGATTAAAGTTTTGAGTTTTAGCAGATGTCATTGATTCTGTGAGGCTACAAGGAACACACAGCAGGGAGGTGACAGACTGAGAACATTATTCATAGAGGATATAAAAAGCGGTTACAATGGTGTGTTGTACCTTTGCAGTGCAGGTGGTGCGTGGGCAGCTGCTGCCTTTATGGCAGGGAGCCAAACACGGGTGGCTGCAGTCTGGACGAGGCAGTGTGCAGGGCTGCTGGCAGCCGCCTTCGGGCAGGCACTCCCCCCGGTGGCAGAGCCGTTTGCAGCGGTGCATTTCACAGGGCAGCAGCTTATTACATGTCAGGCCACAGGAAATGTCTTGCAGATGGCACGGGATGTTGCTGCGTTGCTGTGAGTCAAAGAAATGAGCATCACTTTCTTTCCTCATTAAAAAAAGAAGAAAAAAAATTGGAACAAGTCAAACTTTGGAGGCGTTACCTCATGCTTTCCCATGCACCACTTCTGAGTGAGGTAGGTACACGGTGGACATTTGTCCTCACTGTGGCAGTTATGAAACACTAAATCAGAGGGAAATGCAAAAACAAAGTTAGCACGTTTCTATTTAAAGCTGCAGTGTGAACAGTTTGTGGCACATCCTACCTTGATGGTCACATTCGTGTCTTCTTGTGCACAGGTTTTTACACTCTGGTGGTTTTGTACCACAGGCGATCGGTGGATACAAAACAGTAAGACCACAGTGACACGTCAGCTCATCAAAACCTGCCAACAGGGGGAGCCGTGACACAATCGGTACAAAACAAAACCACAAAACCAAGATTATAAGCAAAAGATGATGTAAAAACATAAAATTAGATCCTTTTCCAGGACGGTTTAGCTTTGTGTTGCCTTAGAGGCTGGTCTTACTCACTGGACTGCCAGCAGGGTTCACAGTTTCCACGATGACACGGCTCCTGGCAGCGGTGGAGGCCACAGTTGAGCTTGTAGCCGCAGATTAAGACACACTTGTGCTCCACATTCTGGATGGAAGTTAACCAGAAATAAAAGGTAACATCACCCTTAAATCGGACCAAATAAACAAGCGCTCTGTGTGCTGAAAGCTAACAAAAAGAACATCTGGAAAAACTAAAATCTCATTCCTGTTTAAACTGTAGCAGCATTAAAACCAAAAATAAGTTAACTTTTATTTTAAAATCTTGTTTCTCACTCTTCAATGTAAATTACGGTAATTGTTTGAGAGAGCAAAGAAAGAAAAGATACTCGTGTAAGATTTGAAGAAGAAAATTATTGTCTGAGAGCAGAGAGCAACGCCTTCTAGAATAAATAAGAATACCAAGACACCTCTAGCAAAAATATTCACAGACTATTTTGCAGGACTGAGAAAATAAAGTTGAGGCTGTTTTGGTTATTAATGGATAAAAATACCCAAATGTATTTTCTAACTGCAAACCTTCAGTTTTTTTTATTCTGGGTTGAAATAAATGCAAAAAACATATATTAACTATTTCTAATAAAAAAATAATCACAATAATGGATTTACATAGCATTATTATAAATAAATGCTATTTTATATATGTTATAGTTTGTTCTGCTGGTTATCTTAATGTACATTTGCTTTCTATGATGTGGAAACTGTTTTCTGTTTGTGTGTTGATCTTTGTTGCTGGTTGAGCTGCTGCCCGTCTTGGCCAGGACACTCTTGTAAATGAGATTTTTAATCTCAAGAGTCTTTCCTGGTTAAATTTTTAAAAATACAGTCCAATAAAAGTTATTTTACTTAGGGTTTATACATCAGGAGTGTGATTCTGTGAAAACTCACCACACAACAAAGTTCACCACACTTGTGTCGACCACAGGAGCGTTTCTTGTTGCAGCGTTTCTCACACGTGAACACGAGCTCTTCTAAAAGGAAAACATCCCAGGTGAAACACAAAACCACTATTCAGTTGTATGTGACTCATCCTAAAATGAGTTGAAACTTTACCTTCTTTTTGGATTTTCTCACACAAAACCTCCTGAAAAACAAAACATTTAACAAACCTTTGTAATCTGAGGTGTCCTTAATAAGCATCATCCTTGCTGATATTATTACTTACACTCGTTTTGGAGCCACAGCGACACCTGATCGTTGAGGTCAAAGAGCACGGCCCACAGCTGCCCTCGTGGCACAAATTCTGACACAAATGGATGGTGTCTGAAATACCAGAAGATTATCTGGTGATCAGCTTTAAGAACACAGTAAAGTCTAGATAATACACATCCTGTTTACACTAAAAACACCAAAGACCACCAGGAAGACACAGAGAACAGCTGGTTAAAAAACCAGATCCCAGTCAAAGAGACAGTATGAATCAATTACAGGATGTTAAAAAAAGTTAAGGAACTATGCTTTCTTTCAATTTAGAAAAATATACATGTGAGAGATCCAAGTCAGACTTTATTATGCAAATGACCTGTAGCCAAAACCTAATGAGGCAAAAGTGTCTAAATGTGGATCAAATTTGACATTTGTTGGCTCTGAAAGGGAACAAACGCTCAAAAACGTTCAAACCTAACCTTGTTTCATCATTTAGGGATTCTCTGGTCTAAATGCTGTGAGCTGCTCAGGCTTTCCGGGTAAAATTACATCCCTTTTCCAGCTGAGAAAAAAAAGAAATCCTGCCTTTTTATCTGAGTCTCCTCCTAACACTAACTTCAAATAACACTGCATCCACTGCACCTCAGAAACTGGAAGTTTAAACTGTTATTTTACAACATTAAAACATGTTCCTAAAAAACTACAAATTCAAGAAACATGATGCATCTTAATCAAAACATACAAAAAAACAAAAAACAAAAAAAAAAACCTTAATTTGGGCTTCAGAAAATTGTATTATTTTGTTAAAAAAAAAAAAAGGTATATGAAAGAATTTTTTTTCATGATTTTAAGTTATCTATGCATTTAGAATGTGCTGAATGAAACAAAATAAAACCTTTAAGTTTAAAGAGAGAAAATGTTACCTTCTGAGCAGATTGCATTTCCTTATTAGATCCTGCTAAAATACTAAAGATCCACTACATATGTCACACCCTGTTTAGACATCAAAATCTGTTCCTAACCAGTTCAAGTTGAAGTTCATAAAACATCCTCCAACACATCATGTCTCCTCACCGTTTGAGCCACAAGGTAAGGGTTTGTTACACGTCATTCCACAGGAGGGAACGGGATCGGAGCAGCTTTTTCGTTCAGAGTAGCCCAGCTCCAGGAGTTTGGTCAGCGGGGTTTGACCACAGGGACACGTCTTCACCAGAATCGGTAAGCGTTGACACGGTTGGCAGGGCTCACGGTGGCACACCTGCTGGCACCGGTGAGCCTCACAAGTCAGCATCCTGAAGAGAGAACACAAAGTATGAAGGGAGCCGTCTTATTTAAATAAAAGTCAGAGTTCTCTGTACGGTCACTTACTTTGAACACATTTTCTGACAGGAGAAATGTCCTGAACCGTCAAATCCCTCCTTATCTGTGCCACACAGGGCTTTACGAATGGTAACGCCACAGTAACAAACTAAACACACACACAGACAGAACAACCAAGGAATTCACACACTGCAGCTCTTGCATTTTATCCATTTACTCTTCTCAAATAATATTATAACAGCGTGGTGACTCACCCTGCTGAACCTGCAGCTGACAGGGCTGACACGCCCCACTGTGGCACACCTGAGTACAGGTGTGTTCACCACAGTTCAGTAAGGCTCCACACACTTTGTCACACCGGAGAGCTGAAGCCTGGCCGCAGCGCATCGGCTGACTAAAAATAGAGTTAAATCAACAAGAAGATGTTTAAGTATCAAACACGATGGATTCTACAGGAATAATAATAAATAAAAGATATGAATCAACATTACCTCGTCTTCTCACAGACGCAGGATTTGGTTACAAAGGCAGGACACTGAGGACAAGGTCCAGGATGACACAGGCTGAGGAGAAACACAGAAAAGTCTCCATGAAATTTGATCATGTGTATATTTCAGATCAGGTCATTCATGCTGGAAATAAAGAAAAAAATCTACTTGAGTTTTACCTTCCATGATTTCATGTTTTACAGAAATCTTTTAAAAATTATTTAGTTAATTGTGGTCTTGAGATAAATCTGATGTGGCCAAAACCCGTACTGGCAGATCAGTGCTATACAAGAACCAGAAATCAGTACCGCCCCACAAAACTAGACTCGGTGCATCTCGAATTCTTTCACAGCGCACCAACAAATAAAACTTAAATCTCAACTCTAATTAAAAACTAAAAATAACCAACAGGATGTTTTTTTTTTCTTATGTAATCAGCAGATGATCATTAACTACTGACTGGTGGACTTCTTAAGTCTTTTAGCAGATTTAACATTCAGTTCTGTCACAGAAAACTCCAATCTTGTGCTTTCACAGCTCACATGTTACAGGGGTGGTTGCAGTCCACTCCACTCCTCTTCTTCCCACACATGTCACCACAGCTGTGGGGAATCTCACTACGCTGCCACTCAGGGTTTGTCACTTTATCTGCCAATCAAAAATTACATGAAAAGAATGAAGATTTTGTTTCACAGAAAGAAGGAAGACGTGACAATTTAGGTCCGTGACTCAGTAACAAACAGTTTTTAAGATGTGTTGAAGGGAAGGATGTGGATGAATAAATAAAAAACTCACTACAGAAGCAGATGTAGGTGGTCGGGTGTTTCAGCGCAACATTCTGGCAGGCAGGACAACGCCAACCTTCAGCCGAGTCTGAAAAACAGCTTTATTTTAACATTTATATAGTTTTAGATCAAACTGAATCCAACGATTATGTTAAGTGACAGCAAACCACGTGCTTGGACTTTTCATGTTGTACTACATGGTGTTAAACGGCCGTACCGTCTGCCTGTGAGGCCGGGGATCGAGCCCATTTCTTGATGCAGTTCAGGTGGAAGACATGGAAGCAGCTCTGGCAGCTCCACACGGGGGCCATGACCCGAATCACCTCACAGCACACCATGCACTCGTACTTCTCCTCGGACAGCTGTTCAATCAGACACCCTGTGGAGGGAAAGAGGGCAGAGGTTCAGAACGCAGCGGACAAATAGCTCTCTTTAACTAAAACAAATCACAACTTAAAAAAAAAAAAAAAAGTAGTTTATTAACCCATATTTACATTAATAAACATCCATCCCAAATACTCTATTCATTCAAATCCTTTGTCATCTTTAACCCTTTAAAACCGAGTGTGTCGCCGCCGACACGATTCTGACATGCCTTCTTTCCATTACCGTAACTCCGCGACCGTTTGCGCTATCCGAAAAATTCAAACGGTTTTAGAAAGAAGAGAAGTTGCGCTTTCAGGTCAAATTAGTGTTATTACGGTAATTTCATTTCCGCGCTGTTGGTAGGCCCGCGAATCAGTCCCTTTGTCCCCGTCTCACACACACACGAACGCTGCAGCTGAGGAGGAGGAAATCAGCGACAGAAATGGAGAAAAACACAGCAAATTCTGTCAAAAAGAAGACCTCTCCAGGTTATAAATCCACCAAAGAGTTTCCTGGATTGTTTTGAGCTCAAAACAGAAGCTGAAGCAGCGATTTCCAGTGAAAAAGGTAAGGTTTGACCGATTGAATGTTTTGAATTGAATATAAGGATAAATGAAGCTGGTATGTAAAAAATATGTAGTTTTGATACTTTCATTATGTTTTGACATTTTTAAAACTGTGTACCAAGTAAGTAAATTAGTACAAAGTACATACATTTGTACTTTTTATGTCTAAATGTCCTGTTTTGTGCACTGATGTCACTTTTTAGTGCAGTAAACCACATTCTGACTACAAACTGCCTGCATAGTTCACATGTCTTTTCTGTAATAAATACTGTGGGTTTGAGACCTGCTAACAATGTATCCTCTACTTTTAGAGTCTTCTGAGGAGCAGATGGTCTTCTAAGGGAGAACTAGAGGTGGATGCAGACTCAGAGTTGGTCCAGACTGGAAGAGGCTGTGGGGATGCTGGGGGTTCTGGTGATGCTGCCAGGGACCAAAACCCTTCACCTCATCATTCCAGGTGGAAGACTGAGGCAGAGTCTGATCATCCTTTAGTCCCTGAACAACCAAGGTTCATCCTAAAAAGAAGCCCTGGTGTCCAGACCCCTCTCAATAAACCATCAGGACTCTGACATATGAGGAGAAATGCAGGCAGGGAAAAAAACGCCTGAATATATTTTGAATTATTGGCCTGTATTTTTGTATTAGCAAGAGAAAAAGGAAACAAAAATTGATGAAAATGTTCTAAACTGTTAAAATTGTAAAATTATGATGCAAAATCTGTAGTTTCTGTGTATATACCCTTTTTTATTTTCACAAAAACTCTAAAATCTAATTTCGCTTTTTGGTTTTTCTTCATTTCAAACAGTTCTTACAGTGGTTTATTGAACATTATATAGTAAAATAATGTCAGATATTTAAAGTTCCAAGTGTTATGGAAAAAAGAGCCAAAGCATTTGCTTACAGGACATTTTTTGACAAATTTATAGTTAAAAGAGTAAAAAAATGCCAGGCGGACATGTTGAGGCTTAGGTGATAAAGGGTTAAATTTACCCTACAACTTTTGGTCTCAAATTTCTTGGTGTATATTTCATTCATTTTTTATTTAAAAATTTTAGACAAAGAAAACAAGCAATCTAAAGATCTATCTATTAGAATTACAAAGAATAAACTGATTTTTTTCATGCATATTTTCTGTCAACTTTTGGCAAAAAATAAAAATCAATAAACTAGTTTCATTCAAGGTACTGAAAGTAAAACGTTGCACTCTAACCTGTCTGTGACTCTTTGCTCTTTGGCATTTTCTCTGAGCTCCTGGGACCCGGCTTGTTGCTCTGGTGGCTTGTTCTTCTCCCTCCTTTGCTCTGATAAGATCTGTGTGGTCCTGAGCTTCTTCCAGCTTTACTGGCAGAATCCTGAGATGATCGGCCCAAGTCAGGGTCATCCTGACCGCCAGCACCCCTCTCTGAACTCACTTCTTCTTGAGATTGTGTTTTAGGTGGCTTGATTGGTCCCTGCCGTCGTTTTGCATCACTGTGTTTCTTCTGGTGGTCATAATGTTGAGACTGAGAGCCTGATCTGGTCTGTGGAGTTCTATTGTTGTTCTCAGAAACTGAGTTTTCTTCTCCTCTGGTACTTTGAGACCTGTGATCCGGTACAGCTGTGTAGTTCTCATTTGTTTGATCTCTTTCCTCATTCAGTTCTTGACCCCTAACCTCCATGTTTCTGAATTTTTTCCCCTGAGCATCCTGCTCCTTGATGGTTTGCTCAAAATCTCTGTTTGCATTTCCTCTCCTCCAGTTGGGCCCATCAGGTCCATCCATAGGATCTGACTGATAGCCACCTGTATATTTATTACTTGCATTATACTGGCTAAAGTCACCACCAGATTTTTGCTTCCAGGGGCCCGAGCCCACCAAATTTCCATTTAGGCCTCTGTTTCCTTCTCTCCTTCCTCGTCCTCTGCCTCTCCCTCTGGCTACATCCTCTCCATGATACAGAGGAGGATTATACTCAGCATAATTTAAATTATTATAACCAAATGGGTGTTTAAAGCCCTGCTGAAAATGTCCATATTGTTGAGATGGATCATAGCTGTAACTACTCGGGTTTCTGTCACAGTTGTGTCTGGGTCGACCTCTCCTGGATTTGTGTTGGTGTGTCTTTTGATGGGATGCTCCATCTGAACTGAGGTCAGGTGGGTCTGCAAACAGAAACAGAAACAGTACAACCTGTAACGTTTGACTTATAAAAGCAATTAACACATTAACAGTAAATTAACAGCACTTGTAGAAAAGACAAATGTAACTGATCTATTTGTGTGTTCATCTAAGTTTCATCACTGATTGACCACCTTGCACCCAAAGTCACTAAATTACTGGACCTAAAAGTCAATTTATGGTGTCAACAACACTGGTTCACTCCATCAATTTTGGAGTGTTTTTATGCCAGAATAATTCATAGATCAAAGTTTAAAAATTCAATTAAAAAAAACTTATGACAGATGGAAAAAGATAATTTATTTTAAAAAATACACAAAAATCTGGCTACTAATTTGGAAGAAAAAAACTAAAGACCTGGGAATAACTTAATAATTAGATACTTGCATTTTGTTTATTTTATTTGATCAGAATAGGAAAAAAACCAAAGTAACAAAATAAGACAACATTCTAATTTATCGAAAAATGTTAAATATAAACTAGAAAAGTTCCTGAAGAAACTTTGAGAGGGCGTGCTACCGGCGGCATCAGTGAAATCAACATGGTTCCTCAATATTTTCTAGTCCAAAGTCCCATGACTATTTTTAAACCAAGAATGACGTTTCTGGGTTAAAGTGTGTAGAAATGGCAGGCTCTCTCAGCTGCTGGTTCTGCCTGATACTGCTCTAATCAAATGTCATCTTAACCCTTCCATTAGAAAGAATGAGAACAGCATCAGCCAATCAGAACGATCCATTTCCCTGTCATGCAGTGATCACATGGACGCCTCATGCCTGTGAACTGATGTAGAAATGGCAGTTTAAACAGAAAATCACTCTTCTCAAACAACCTGTTCCCATTCGAAAAGTATAAGACCGATCAGAAAAATTTAAAAACCATTAGAAGCAGGAGGCTTTAATGGTCAATAGTCCCGAATTTCATGCGTGTCCTATGTTTTATGTCCGAATAATGACGATTCGATTTCACAAGACATCAAAGTGTTGAAAGGTAGAGATCCAGATGAAATAACATGGAAAAAGAGACCTTTTTATGTGGCTCCTCTCAACCTTCACTGGCAACTTGTGAGCAAACCGTAGGTCACAGAGACATGAGAATCACTTCACCGGAAAGCAGACAAAAATCCCCAATCACAGAGGTCAAATTTATGACTGTAGTCCAAACGGTGTAGGAAATATTCGAGGTTGTTTGTGATTAGAACTTTTAAAAATCTGCCATGTCACCCTCTAAGGTCACATGACTCAGAGTGAAGCAGTCTGAGATAAGTCTTTCACTCACAAACAACATCATGTATCTCCCAAACCGTTTGGAGTACAGCCATGATTTTTATCTCATTTAGTAGCTTTTTTTGTCTGCTTCATTTTTGCCCCCGAGTCATTTTTTCTCTAGGACCTACGGTTTTCTCAGAAATGGCCCTCAAAGGTCCAGAACCCCCCCTCAAATCCTGTCATTTTACATGTAAACGAGGAGGATTTTTTCTGTCAGACTCTGATTTCTTCATCAAACTTCTCTCGCGATTTTAGGAAAATGGTAAAAGCTATCAACACAATTCTTCCAAATGTTAGAGTCCCAAATCTTGTGACCCGTTTAAACTTTGAATGGAGTTCCTAGGTGATTGTGTGTCCACACAGTAGGCTTGGGAAGAGGGGTGGGTTTTGGCTTTTTTCACCGATCCCAATGGGATTTTGAATGGGTTTTTTAAGCGTGATTTTTTGCGAATTACGTCGCCATGGTAACTCCGAATTCTTATAAAAGTAATAGCACACATCACGAGACCGAGCCGGTCGTTTTGATGTATCATGTGTCTGGCTGCAACCCTCCGTGCGGGCCGCATTAATGTTGACGGAAGAGGAATAAAACTAACAACCTAGACATCACTTTAGAGGTGAAGAGTAATAGGTGTGCTTTGCTTCGCAGCACGCCCTAATTAAAATCCATTAAATAGAGACAGTTGTATTTGATGGACCTTTAAATAAGAAAAAAAATCAACGTACATTACAATTACTTTGTGGATTTAAATCCAAAACATAAAAACTTTATTGAAATAGCACTAGCTTTGGAGCTAAGCAGTCACATGTTTCAGCTCCTGTTACACTAACTTAGGTCAGGTGTGTTGTCGGTTTCAAAGTTCTCTGTCACATGTTGTCGTGTAAGATAAAGAAAAAGCTAAGTGACATTTACAGTAACATAAAAAAACCAGTTATATTTACTTCAAAACTTCTTGCTAACGGGACTGGCTAACACTACTAGCGTAAGAATGGGTAGCAAATATGCTAACGTGGCTAATCAGGTGCTTTTTAAATGTCACATTAAACAATGCAGCTTCGTTAATTTAAAATTATTGGTGATATAAAATATTTAGGAAGTATATTACTAACCCGATGAACCTTCAGCCATTCACTCAGAACTCTCCTTCTTAGTTAACCGACGGCAGGTTGTTTTTGGAGAGCTGACAAGTTCAACCAGACGCTGGGAGACAGTGTCCCCCTCTTCGCCTGCGTCCTGGTAGCTCGGTCCGGCTACTATATCCGTGAAAAGTATATTAATTTCCTCCTGCGTTGGTTGAAAACACCAGCTAGGTAAAAGCTAGCACGGACACGATTGTAAAGCAAACCCGTATAACCGGAACATCCGCTCGGTATTTTCAAAATAAAACAAAATAAACAAATTAAAAATAGGGAAATTGTAATGTTACAAGGAATCTGTATACATAAATTGTATTTCAACAAACGTTTTATTTGTTGTCTCTTAATGGCGTGTTTCTGCTACAAAATGTAAAGGAATTAGATTATTTAAATGTTCTTTTACAAATGAATGTCAAAGAGTACTTGGAAACAATTTAAATTAATGTAATGGGTTTTAACCTTTTGTAAGGGTTTCTTGCTGATTCTGTGGGGGACTTTTAATATAATGTTTAATAAATATATAGTAGAAATATCTGGAAAGGCTTTTACAACCTAATAAGTCTCACCACTGGCCTTTATATAAATGCAAAAGTCCTTAAATTTAAAGCTAGTTTTATGTTTTCCTTATCATCTCTCCCCTTTTACAGTTGAATGTTTCCTGGAATTACATGCATCTTTGAAAATTTCTGTCATTTTTTCTTTTTACTCCTGACAAAAACTCAGCCCAAATCCACCTTATGCTTTTTCCCCTTTGTGGTGTTTCTTGTTTTTCATGATAAATGTATTTACTGCTTTTCTTCCATGATGTCAATGTATTACTTTAAAACATGTATGCTTTTAGAATAAAAAAAATGTATTCAACTTAAAAGTTATAAAATAAGACATTTACAGGCCTTATCAGTCATAATATATGTCATATACAGCTGATAACATAAATCATTAACCTTTTCTATAACTGCTGTTATGTTACTGCACATATATCAAGCCAATGTTCAGCAGCAGGAAATGATCAGTCATTGAGAAAAAGAGGTTCAATCTGTTGAATAGTTTATAGACAAATGTTTTAAACAATCTGTGGTCATGTATTTTTAAAGAAAATTTACAAAAAAAAAAGTGCTGGGTGTTTTTTTTCAAGTACATAATGCCATAAAAACTTCAGGAAATCCAGAGAAAATGCAAAAAACCAAGGCTTCAGTCTCAAAACTACAAGTTGTGGTCACTTTTATTAAATAAAATAGAACGTATTGCAACATAGTCATGAAATTGTCCTAAAATATTTTGAGTTTTTCCTCTAAAGTTGATGATCAAAACTAAAAAGAGCTAATTAAAAACTGCATTTCACTCAAAATATTGCCATTATGTTCAAGTAAAAAAAAAAAGAAGAAGAAATAATTAACATTTGCATAGATGTATTTTACATAAAAGCTTTTTATGTTTTTTATTAGTGATATTTTAAAATAATATAAATAAATGTAATTTAAAACAAAACATTGATCTATTTTAAATCTGTTAGTCCAAAGGGTGGGGGAGGGGGGAAATAAAGCAAAACATGTCCACAGGATGGCGCTTCATGTTTGAATTTGTGCAACGCTTAATTATGGCAAGCCAATTTATAATAAAAACGGATGCTCAATGTGGATGTCCATTTTCAATTATTTCCTATTAAAATTAAACAGTTTTAGCTATCCAGAATGTCATTCATCTTAACTAAAAACAAAATTTCGAATAACAAAAATGTCTCTTTTCTTTTGTATTTGTGTTTGGGCTTTTCAGCTGCATGCAGAACAGACAATGTGGATCTCTAATATAGAATTATTACAAGGATAAACTTGCATTTCAAAGACAATCCTTTTGTTATTAGTGATCATTTTAAATTTTTGATATAAAATGAAAGACTTTTGCAAAATTTTTAAATTTAATATTGTATCTGAATGAATGTATTAACATTTATTAGAAATGTTTCTAAGGATTTGAAGTATTTATTAGTTTTAAAAGTAATTTCAGACATCAATACCACACTAGCAACAACTTCTAAAGTTTATTTATAAGAAATAATGGATTTGATTATGTTAATGGCTTGCCAAAAGTTATGATGATCGAGTCTTTTGAGACAGGAAAAATGCAGTATTTTTGTGTGTTAACCACATTTCCTTTT
Organism: Callopanchax toddi; assembly: GCA_006937965.1. Lineage (NCBI taxonomy): Eukaryota > Metazoa > Chordata > Actinopteri > Cyprinodontiformes > Nothobranchiidae > Callopanchax > Callopanchax toddi. Next base: position 5,399,818 of record SSNR01000004.1, read on the forward strand.
GTGGCACACTGGCCCATGCTGATTCTGACTGCATTCGTGTAGTTTTGAAAGAGAAGTGAAAGTGGGTGATAGTGAATAAAAACTAAGCTTTTTCTCTTTGAAAACAGCTTTATGAGTTAATAAAACTTGATGAGAACAACTTGATCTTGTCCGATATGTTGGCCAACAATAAAAACTGTAAGGCGGAGTTCTCAAAGTGCAATTATCAGACACAAAGTGAATGTTAGGCTTAATAAATTCCCCCCAAACCACTTAAAATGCACATTTACCCTCATTAAGAGGGTTAATTAGCTCAATTACAGCACAAACATCTTAGTTTATTACAGGAAAGCTCATGTAATGAGATAGGCTAAGAAGTTTGTTGCTTTGAAAAGCATCAATTCCAAAACAAATTATAGGCACAAAAACATTAACAAGTGTTGTGGTGCTGTTTTAAGGTTACAGACTGAGGTGAACAGATTTTAACCAATAACGCTGGAGATTATGATTGCTAAGTGTATTTCCAAGCTTCTTAATGCAGCTGTGATCGACTATCATTAGTTAAAAGGATTGCTAGTGGTTAAATGTTTCCCTTAAGTGGCACCTACCCTTAAAAGGCCACTAAACGTGTAATAGTTTCGAAAGTTTGTGTTTATTTTCCGTACATCGTTTTCTCTAGCAGTCCTCCATTGAACGCCTCACTCTGCAGTAAGAAGATTCACAGCGCGCGTGCGTACTGTGGTTGCTAGCCCCCGTCAACGAAGCGAGGTGGGAGGGAAAGAACTGCGTAAAGCCAACATTTAAGCAACACCTTGTACCGGAAATTAAACTATTTAATTTTCAAAATAAGGTATTTTTGGGAGGCTACATTTGGGATCTTTTTTGTCGCCGTATATAATTCGCACATTGGTTTAAGTGAAAAGGGTGTCATTTAAAAATTTCAGCATGAAACAGCATCCACTTTAAAGTGACCAGTAACATGGTGTCATGCTGTACATGTCAATCAAATCTTTTTAAAAACCATTCCCAAACGTAACACAAAATATATGTTCAGAATAAGCAACAAACAGCGCGTTTGATTAGTGCATTGTAGTACAAAATGTACGTAATGATTTTATGTTGAAACTTTTAACCGGAAGCAAAACTTTATCTCACCGTTAGCTTAACTCGTAGCCCCTGAACAGCTCCGAACGCGGCCGAGCAGAAGAGATCGTCAGTGAATGTGTCTGCGGCACCATTTAGCTATTTAAAAACACAAACTACGGCTAAAGAAGAGAGGACTAAATCACGGTACAGTTCCAGACGTCCTCGACACACCCTGGACTATGATAAAATTCACACTCGGGCTGGTAACGGTGCGCTGTTTTTTGACGACGAGCAGCTTATTGCACATCTGTAGATCATAATGAAGGCATCCGCTATTCTTCACGGCGGTTTTTCTTCCAAGGTTTAGTTAGACGCGGAGTGACACTAAATTTAAATGTGTCGCTTTTAGACCTCCTCTCAAGGAAAACACTCGCCGTGGGGACGCACCCTTAGTTTAGAAATTTACCCAAATTCCTCCCTGGAGAGCGGTGAAGTCATTTGAGAAGCCACAGGAGAAGAAGACTCGTCTTAATCATCCCTGATAGTTTTACTCTGTTCTGTTCTGGGAGGAAAAAATCGGCGCAGCCTTCCTTCGCCCCTCAGCAGTCAGACTCCCTCCGCAGCCTTACGTCTTGTTTGTGAATCTTACATGGTTTTGTCTTTCTGAACCTCCATCGCCGAGCCTTTCTGTGGGCATTTTTTCCCTCCCGTTAAAGGATGCCGGATCAAATATCGGTGTCCGAGTTTCTCTCGGAGACGACAGAGGATTACAATTCCCCGACAACATCCAGCTTCACCACCCGCATGCAGAGCTGCAGGAATACAGTGAATGTGCTGGAGGAGGTAAGGGATGGATTGGCTCATCTAACAGCAAAAATACACATTCCTTCTTATGATTAGCATTGTTTAAAAAAAAAAAATCCTATGAAAACACATCAGATGACTTGACAGCATTTGATCATCTAATCAAGAACACAATTATGTTGCACTCAAATAAAAAAAAAAAAAAAAAAACTGCACCTGTTGCTGTAACAGTGCATTTTCTTATTTAAGCCTAAAAAGCTGATGCAAAATGATCTATGTTCATTGAGACTCAGGTTGCATAGTCTCTCATTGTGTGTTATCTGAGGGAATCTTGCAGCTCTTTCTGACCAGATATATGGAGTAATAATAGAGGAGGAGGATAGCTTTGTTGGAAGAGTGCAGGGAATAGAAGGATGTGCACTCAGGCCTGCAGCTCTCTGTGTTCACTATTACATAACTCAGGGCTTTGGAGTGTGCTGCTAGGCTTGTAGCTGTGTTTGTGTGACAGAAAGACCTATTTTAGTCACTGGCTGCTGTCAGATGTGGATTTAACTGTTTCAGAGTCATACCTCAGGTGAAACGGATAAAACAAGATTTCATTTCTATTTGAAAACGGTTAAAATCGCACCGAACGAGATGTAATCAGGTCAGACAGGTGGGTTTATGTTTGCGTGAGTGTTTCCCATTGCTTCCTGCTGATGGCATCCCTCCTGCCATGATTAAATGGAGCATCAAACCAGGAGAGAGCACACCTTCGCTGTTTGCTGATGCCTAAATGTGACCTCATTTCACACTTTGAATCAGGCATGAATTACATCAGGCGTTTACTGTAATCTGTCTTGTAAAGCAGGAGCATTAAACATGACACCTGTCTTTCTATTTGAGCCACTTCAAATTAAACATATTTACCTAAATACTTGTATTAAAGGGGTATTTAAGCTATTTTGAATAGAGATGCACCGATTCTGGCTTTGAGGGCCGATACCAATTTCAGATTTTTGCACAGCGATAGCTTGCCAATTCCGATTTATATCATTTTTTTTCATAGCTAGCAAAGTTTGATTCTGGAAGTAAAAACTTCCACAATAAGTTCTGTTATCGCTTGTGTAAATTAGTGATTGTGCAATAACAAAAACAAACTAGAAAAAAAACATTTTTTTTGCAGCTTAGCAATGGTGCATTTATGAACCCAGTAGTCAGATAAGGTTGCTGATTTTTGGCATATTCTGATCACCTGCAGACCTTTTGGTGCATTTCCCAATTTTTAAGTGTGTTTCTGTTTAAAAATGATAAATAATCACGATCATAAACATCGTAGCTGGCTTTCTGAATGACCTTGGTTCAGAGAAATAGACTGAGTTAACGGCTAGGCAGCGTGCAGCCAAGACCTACACCGAAACAGCTCAAATCTCCAACATTTCACAGCAGTTGAAGCAAATATTAGGACATAAATCATCACACTGCTCTTAATTTCATATTACACTGGTATTCTATCTGAAATAATAATTTTGCTGCTGGTGATGTCTACTTCTGTAATTAATCCATGTGACCCAAAAAACGAAGACTGATCAGTAAAGGTCTGCAAAATATTACTGCATAAGCTGCTATAAAAATCTGGAAATTTAACAGACTAGCCATTAGCTCATCAGTCCTATTGAACATTATAAATGGTTTTTTCACCAAACGTAGGCTATTCAGGAAGGGGATGGTAATAATTCATAACTTTTACATGGAAAAACCCTTGAAAATATCTGAAATATCCCTTTAAATGTTCTACAAATGTTAAAATAAGTATAGATGCAATCGATGGGTTGCTAAGGGAGAAAACAGAGGCCCAGTCTTTTCTTTAAAACACCAACTTATGATTTCAGTCTTTTACAAGTTTTATTAGATCATATTTTCAGAAAATCTCCCAAAACGGAGCCAGGACTGTGTTTAATCTCAACATGGAGCCCAGTTTGCGTCTGCTGACTGTAACAAGGAGGAGGCTCACATCATGAATCACCTCTCTGGCTCCGCTCCTCTGATCCTCTGCAGCACAAACGAAAAACATCTGTCGGACAGGGCCGCCATGTGCGCTGGGCTTCGGTAGCCGCTCTGGAATGTTTTTTTGCAGAGATCACATGACGAGGAAGCCTATTATACTGGCACTAGAAAAAGAGCGAGCAGCATCCTCTGTGTCAAAACAAAGGCGAGATGCGCCTGCAGGGCGGCTCAGACTGGGATACACCCATGGCTTTAGATGGCAAACCTAAAGCAGTGGATACTGTTAGATCGGCGTGTCTTCCATGAAACTCGTAATCCTGTTTGACTCCTGTTTATGAACTCATTTGCATCGTGCACAAAACAGATCTGCAGAGATGAAAAGTGCCTTTGGAGTTGCTTTGCCTCAAGCAGAGTTTGTTTAAAACGTCTTTGAGTTTTTCTGCTGAGCACTTAGTTCTCAAACTCCAAGCATCCACACACCCATTTTTCTACAAGTCACTTCCTTGGTATGTTGACGAGGTAAATTATGCAAAGGTACAGCGTGAATATTTCATACTGTAACCTGAGGGGGAGATTTGACCCAGCGGGAGAGTTGTCATTCTCTGTGTGCTTCCACTGAGTCATCAGGAGGAGGAGGGGGGAAAAAGTTGTTGCAGCATCATATCGTTTTTAATTCAGCCCCTAAATGTTAATTATTGATCAGGACATGTTAATGAAATACAAATATTTATGATTAATCAGCTTTTAACTCAGAAATTATAGGATGCTTTCATGTTGGATCAATGCAGAAGTGTGGAAAACAAAACCGGATGGAGACAGAGTTTTAAAAATAACTTCTGCCTTGCTGGCTTGAGACAAAGGGGATGGGGGTATTGCTTGTGTGTGTGTCTGTGTGTGTGTGCTGTGGGTGGCAGACCGGAAGCTGGCTGATGTGTCTGGCTTTTATTTTTGCTGTCATCTTTTGGTGCAAAGCAAATCGTTGTTGTGGTGTTGTTCGCGCTGCATTTCCCAGAGAGCACTTGGCAGGCAGAGTGTGTGAAGAGCTTGGATTCTTTTGGCAGCAGAACCTGAGGTGATAGAGATTAAATAAATTATTGTTGAATTTGCAGGTTATTTGTGCTATATTGTCAGTTTATCAAATCGTTTATCTCTTTAAATCTGAGAAAATAAGAAGTCCTTGTCGATTTTAAAATAGAAAAAAGTCGCAAAACTTTGCTAAAGTTTTTGTCGATTTCTTTTAGAGTTGCGCAGATTCTGGTTTTGAGGGACAGTTTGTTTTATACAGCTCGAAAAACCAAAAAGCTATAATTAACTGAAGAATTTCTGATTAACTCTGTAAATTTCGATCACTATCGTGATTTCTTTGTTGCATCTCTAGTTTCTAAAAACTACATTTTTCTTCCAAGGACCCAGACCTTTTTCCTGTCTTCATAAATGGGCTTGATCAATCTTCTTTGTGCTTTCTGAAGGGTTTTCATAGTTTTTCTTTAGACTTGGGTTGGTTTTCATTTGTTTTCAGTCCTGTACCTGAACATTTTCTGTATTATTTGTTTCTTTGTTAAGCTACATAAATAATCCAGGCACAAAACTGGCTTCTAAACTCAAATTATGAACTAGTGTTGTCGACACATCACTTCACACAGATCCCATTTTATAAAGGACTTTTAAAAATGTTTCACTAAAATCTGTCACAAACATCATTAACTCCAATTTCTTTAGTTTGACCTGTATGTTTGACACATAGAATAGTTTCAGCACCAACGAGTGATTTTTAAAAGGCTGTTATCTGAAAACTTGTCATTTAGTAGATGATTAAATAAAAGAAGATGCACCTGATGGTCCAGTTTCAGGTCTTTTTATGTTTTTTCCCCTTCTCTTTTTACTGTTTTGAAGCCTGACACTTCTTCATTTGTGTTCCACTCATCTGCTTTCAAAATCCTTTAGAAAGTTCAAAGATCTGTTGTTGAAAACCTCTTTTAAAGTTTAAAAGACACATTAATGGTTTCTTGGAATGAAAGTTTAGGGAACTTGGGGCTAATTTTAAACATTTATATGATTAAAAGTCTTAAAGCTTCACTTTCTTAATATAAAGAAGCAATAAGATGTAATATTTTATATCTCATGAGGTGTGGACTAGCAGGGTTTAATGTCATCATTGTGATATTTAACAACAATATCACACAACTGCTTGTTTTTCTACTTGCTTTCTAAGAAAATTATTTAAAGAAAAACAGGAAAATGTTTAAACCTGAATAAGTTATCTTGGTGTTTCTAATATGTATTTAGGTTTTCATTTCACTCAATTGGCACAAAATGATCATTGTGCTTTATTTTTCAAAAGGCTAACAAATGGTCAGGTTGTGGTTAACAACCGAATCCTGTGTCAGCTGGTATAAATACATGTCAGGTTGTTCCTCCAAGCTTCTCCTGCTCGATCAGATTCTCTCTGATGAAAGTTAATATTAGCAGCAGGCTCTTGTGATTCCCCCCGAGGGCCATGTAATGCCTGTCCCTTTACCCCACAGATGGCACTTTGCGTCAGAGCGTTTGCTTTCCTAAACCACAGACGATCCAGGGGGAAACCCTCGCTGCGCTGGCATTCCTTTGAGCATGCCTCTCGCGCCACATCACATGGACTGGACCAGAAAAATGTTGACTTTTCACAGCCGCTCTATTCAAGCATGGCCGGCCTTGACCCGATAGGCAGGGCCTTTTTATTTTTTATATAACAGCCTTTTCAGAACGACACACAGACTTTCATGCTTTTATGTTTTTTGGGGGGAAAAAGCCTGAAGTCATTATTCTGTGTGAAAGTCCCATAAAACCTTCTTCTTTTTTTGAAAGCTCCAGTGTTTATTGACATGTTTTTTTTTATATGATCACATAAAGGTTCCCTTTGGAGTTTGTCCAATTGATTGCAGAGAAGAACAGTTTCTCATGTTCCATCACATGTGTAATGAATATTACAAAAATAGGAGGTGGTAAGGTTCCACAAAAGGTAGCAAAATACTACAAATTAAAGGAATATGAGAAGATTTAAGGGCTGAAGTTTCAGTTCGACTTAATACCAAGTATTCTAGTTTCCTTGGTTGGAGATTTGAGTTTGTGAGTCAGTGTGATGTAAATAGCTGGCACAAGAATCTGTGAATACATCAGCCCTAAATAAGTTTTCTTTCAGCATCATTTTTTCAAAGACTTGGCTGCTTGTCAGGTTTAATCTCTTAAAGGTTTTTGCATCATAACTGAGAGACTGGGCTGTTTAATGCTAGATTTTTTTTTGAAAGTTTTGACTTTTTTCTAAACTTTCTTCCAATATAGTTGTTTTTAAATGAGATGTACATACAGTATTTGGGTGCAAGACTACTTTGAATAAAATAAAACGTTTTATGAGCATTTATTTCACCATTGCTGTGATTTAAAAAGTCTGAATTTCATTTACAAATATATATTGTTTTACCTAATTACATCTTTTGGGTAATTTCTTTAATATAAACGTTTTTTAATCAAACAATTTCATGAATTCTCAGTCTTGGAGTTGAATAATTTCCTAATAAAACTTTAATTAAACACTGAAACAAGTAGGAAGTTTTTACAGTCCTAATCTAAAGTCTTTAGCTCATGCTGCACAGATCCAGTTTTAGACCTTCTGAAGCCACCAGATAGTATCAAACATGTTTAATCATTACGAGGTCAAATCTCAATGATCCAGAAGCAGTTGATGGTTGAAATGATCCAGCTCAAATCAATGCCTCTACATCTCAAGAAGAGTAGAATAACTGTGCCATTCGTCTTTTTCTTACTAAGATGACTTCAGGTCGTCTTTACATCTGAGGTGGCGCTCCACAGTTCTCGCTCAATAATGTTTTATCATTTGTAAATTCTGTATTGATTTCAAATCATGTGTTTTTGTATAAATTTACATTAATTTTCATCAAAATCAATGAGAACTTTAAGATTCCTGTAGCCTTTTTCTGGTTTAAACCCAGGATCTAGGCGTGGGATCCAAAACAAACAATATTCTGTCTGTTTTACAGAAGGAACGGGGCTGGAAGGTCCTAAAATGTACAAGAACTGTTACGTCAGTGTTGTAAAACCCTCCACTTATCAAAGCAACCCCCTCCATTTAAGTGTCACTGCGATAGGAAATGTCTTCCAGATTCAAACACTTTGTAGATTCAAACGTTGGTTGGGTAAAATATCTTCTAACTAAACAACAGCGCTGTTTGTTTACAGTAAAACGTCTGCAGGCAGGAAATCGACTGTGCGTTCTTGTTGTCCATCCTACAGTTCAGAACCGAGTGAAACAAACAGCGTTTATTCAAGCAGCCTGAAGTCTTTCATCTGGAAGCCAGCAGCACCTGAGGCCGTGTCCTCGATGACACGCCGTCATGTGAGGCTTCAGCGCCGCCGCATGTGACATCCAGCAGGGAGTCGGCTGCAACAATGGCAGCACAGATAACCCAGAGTTTCTGCTCCCTTCTCATATCAAGCGTTTCAGGGTCTTTAATGGTCATCTTGTTTGGTTTTGATATGTGGAAATGTTGCGCCACTTTTTAAAATTCTCCCTCACCAGAATGGAGGCAGATAATGGTGAATAATTCAAAAGAAGAGGGTTTTTTTTTTCTTAGAATCTTTACATAACAAATTTGAGTGTGTTCTATTTAAGGCGCCCCTCTGCAGCTTTTGCAGCTAAGGAGCACAGCCATGTCAGAATCAATTATTAATGAAGTTGTGGCTTTTTATTCATCATCAGTCCCTCGTGTCTCGGTGATTCTCACTGAATTTTATTTGTTTATTTTGCGCCTTTTTGACACAATTCCTCACGTGTCGTTTTGAGTCATTTAAACCAAACATAAAAACGGGACATTTGGGGTGTTTAAAAATTGCTTGTATGTTTGATGTTTTGTGTATTTTCCTTTATTATCCTTAAAACCGTTGTGTTTCCTGTCTGTAACAGCAGGAGGTGAGACTGTTGTGTGATTGTTTGTTTGCTGAAATCTGATAATCGGTCTGTGAGCCACAGCTGTTGGCCTACCTTCCTCCCACAGCTGCACTGCGTATATCATCAAGGGCTATTAGCTGGCAGAGGATTAGCTCTAGTCCAGACTTTTCCCCGGCATCCTGATCCTCTGCCGTTCCCCCAGATTTAAGCGAGGAAGAGTGGGTCAGTGTTCACATCTGTCTTCCTCACACTGATGGAGGGCTGTGTGTTAAAGTAGTCTCTTATGGAGGCCAGTGTGCCATCACTGGAGCTAACGAAGTGTGAAACATTTACTCCAGGGTCCAGACTCGGATTATTGTTGAATGTTTTACTGGTTTTTCTTTTCTGTTGATTTTGTTTGCCAGTTTAACAAGTTAGGTTCCTTTCAAAAGAGACATTTACTGGTTTTCTAATGTCTTCCAGGTATACAGCAATTGTTATGCATGTTCGCATGTGTCAAAGGAAAGCAAATATCGACTGGCTGGTTCGCCAGCCATTTTAAGGGTAAATTTAGTTTACGCTTATTTCTACATGTTTTACATTCAGTCCTATAACAAGGGGTGTGCCATTCCTTTAGATGAGCAAAGAAGCAAAAAGTGTATACTGATCATTGTATAATAATTTACAATATCTAGTTATGATGTATTATTCTTGGTTGATCTTACTTAGCAAGTATAAAAATTAGCCTTGCGTTCCAATGTCTGTAGCAAGCCAGAGAACGTTTCACAGCACAGAGTGTTGAAGTTTACAGGTTTACAGGTTGGAAAGACCAACAGGAATTCCTCCACTTCCTCAAATCTGAATTCTGACATAAAAGACAAAACGGAGGTTTCTCATTAGCATGACTTTCAAATCCATGAAAATTAACGATTGCTGCCATAATAAACTGTTTATTTATACTAGTCTGTATCTCATTAAAACCAATACCTCACTAGGCCGTGACTGTTGGAAACTAGTTGTTGACAAAAATTGTGAGAAAATGAACACGTTTTCAGTTGAAAAAACACTGAATAGGTACGTTGTGACCAGTTTTTGTATGTCAAAAATGCAAATAGCATTTGGGTGACACTGGAACTATTTTAATTTTCTTAGTCTCAAAGTGTCTTAATTGCTTTTAATCTGTTAGCAGTTTATCTTTTTTGTTGTGCATTTTAAGAATATGTTCCAAATTCCAGCAGCATAAGGGTGATTTAAACTGAGAAAATGAGAACCTTTGTAAATGTTTCAAAACATTTTAGAAACTTTTGCAAATTCTGTTCTCAATGTACCGCCTTCGTTTGCAGACCAGTGGGATTCTGGTTTAAATTTGCTGAATGCAGTACTGTCCAACTTTCATTCATGACCATGTCATTGTTGTGTTCTAATGTGTGTAAAGCAGAAAATACATTATCAGCTTGTATTGCTAGCTAGCCTGGTTACCACAGACAGAGCTGGTATTGTAAAACCGTAGGAGCGTGTCTAAGTGGTATTGACGTGGAATGTGTGTTGGACATCTCAGTCTAAATCTGGTCACTACATCCTACCTGCTTACATACATCCACCATGTCTGCTCTGTGACTACCTCCCACCCTGCCTCAGCTCTTTACATAAGTCACACAGAGATGAGTGGACGTCTCAGGCCGGGTTTTAAAATGTTTTGTGAAAGCGTTTTAGGACTAGGGGTAACCCAGTGATATAGAGGAACGATTACAGTACAAACTAGTACCTATGTTCTTGTTTAAAACCATAATAATAATCCCTCTGCCTCAGCTATGTTTTCTAAAGCTTATTTTCTTGAAACATCTTTAATATTAGTTTTTTAGCAGTATCAGTCAGCTGTAGACTCTCACCTGTTTCTTCTTTAGTGTTTTAGTTCCTGCCTTTATTTCAGCTGTATCAAAGCTCCCACAGGTCCTCTTCATCCTCCTCCTCTTCCTCTTGACTCTTCATTTCTTTTCCTTTATTGTTACAGTAGTGGCAACATTGTCCTGAAGTCTGACTCACGCAGACAGGAAAAAAAGCGTTGTCCTGTGAAGACTGGCGGTCCTGTTGTAGCTTCAGGGGTAAACACTGAATGTGTCTGAGAGCTTTGATGGTGCTTTGACCCTGCGCTGTGTGTGTATCTGTACATACAGCCAGATTTATTCAGTGCAGATTATCTCTCTCCGAATTGTTAAAGGTCATTTAAACCTTTAGAAAAGACATCCTTAATGGCAGCAGCTGTCAAAGCTATACGACTAGTGTTTGAAATAACAGGAATGGCAGTATGTCCAGTTGTCAGAGCGTCCAAATGGTCTGTGGGAGTAGATACACCTGTGGTTTTCAAACGGCTCATGTCTCACCAAGCGGAGCCCCGTAAAGTGTGAAATTTGAGCCTCTTCTGCTGAAAAACTTAAAGAAATGCTGTTAAGCTCTTTGCAGAATGTGTGACTTTTGGCCAAGGACTTGTGTTTGCCTGTTTGTTGTGCAGGAAAGTTATTTGGAGGCTCGTAAAGTGTTGCAACTATAGATCAAGGCTGCACATATTTTGGCTGCGTGCCTCATAGATTTCCATTGAGGGCAGGGTGCTGAGAGGAAGAGCAGCAGGGCTGATCAGCTGATCAATGACGAGTTAGAAGTCAGAGGGTTGGGTTATTGTTTTTTGATTGCGTTTTCTCAGCGATATGGTTTTTAAAAAATCTGATGCTTTATAGACAATAAATTGTTTAGCAACATTTGAATGATTTCCTATTAATAAAATGACTTTGTTGTTTTAGTATTAAATTAAAAAACACCACCAGTCAGAGGTTTGTTAAAGGATTTTAAACAATGCTTCAACAAATTTAAATAGTAAGTTTTTCTTTTAAAATGTCTGAAAATATTCAAATAAATCCATCACAACCTGCTCTGTCAGCCTCAAATCTAGAAATATTTACATCAGAATAATGAACTTTACATAAAAGTAAGTCTAAATCAGTTGTCAGTGTGGTTGCATGCTGCTTTTCTTTCACTCTTTGTTAATAAAAAGACTAAACATCGATGTTTATTCGAATATCATTTCATGAATACTTGAAAGCAGCTGCTGATTCAGATTCGTTTAGTTTCAGTTTCGTCTCTTTCTACGTTCTATAATCATCACTGTGTTCCTTCGCAGCAGTTTCCTGCTCAAACACAAAACTTTTTGTTTCTTCAGGTGAAGTTTTTTTCACCATTTTGAGGTTTGTGGTAATCAAGTCTTCCTTTTTGTTTTCTTAATGAATCAGAGGTTTAAAGTATCTAAAAATATTCAGAAATATGAGTGAACTTTTAATGAAGCATTTCTGAGAAGCTGTTTGATCTCAAGTTAAATGATAAAACATATACGACAGGTTTTATTCTTTTTAAGCAAAGTGACGTTTTGAGTCATTTTAATGACGATATCTAATAAAGGAACAATGTCAGCCTGGATCTTTTTTTTCCAAAATATTTAACATTTATTTATTTAAAAAATATACTTGAATATTTTTAGTTAACTGGATTCTAAATGGTTTATTTTAAACACCTGACATGTCCCTTTGGACCTTTACTGAAATATTAACTGCATTTGGATTTATATTGGCATTAATCATTATATGGTTACATCAAGTAGTATTATCACTAAATTATTCATCAAACTGAAACCATAAGAACTTTTGGTTTAAGATTGATGCGTTCCATTAAATAAAAGTGGTTTTCTTGGTGTTGAGGTTTGAGACCTACTTGCACAAATCAACTTCAGTTACTCAAACTAAAATCCCTTCAAAAAAAAAAAAAAAAAAGTCATGGGAGTCTTTTAAAAACAATGTTAGCTTATATAGCTAAGTTAGGATGTTGAAATTGTCACAAATTGCAACAAATTTTAGAAATATCAGATTTTTAAAATAAAAGCATTTTGAATAAATACATGCTTTAAAGCTTTTAATGATGATGATGTTATTGATTACCATGAAGGCTGTGAATGTTGAAAATTCCTAAAGTGCATTCTTATAATTTTGGAGAATAATGAAATTCAGTTTGTTTGCAATAATTAAAAAATACAGTATGAATGAAAACAACAAATTTAATTTATTTTTTCCAAATACAACATTTTGTGCAAATAGGGTGCAAGGTTGAAATGAGACATCTGATAAACATGAGAAGCTTGTCTCATCCATTAATGTAAAAAAAAAAAATCAACCGAATTCAGTTTGACTTGGGACAAGTTTTATAAAATTAGGATGAAAATGAGTTTGGCACTCCTGATCCAGAACATGGATGGTCTTAGCAGAGGTTTGGTGAGCTCCCATATAGTGTGTGATGGTATGTTAGGAGTATAATATGAATGTTTGCACTAACTTTCATAGAGAAGTTGTGGTCTGTTAGGACATGGTGGCAGAGTATTCATGATAATGGGACCCATGTGCACTGACATAGATCGACTGTTGAGGAGTTGAAGCAGTGTTTTGGTGCTGCTGGCTGCATATCTGGGTTACGACCCTGTCACTTCACGAGTGCTATATTAGAGTGTAGTGGTCCTTTAGTGTGTAGCTACATCCTCAAATCGTCCAGGAGATTTGTGCCAGGATGCAGCCCAGGGTGTGGTGTGAGCTTGGTCATTTAAGGTGGAATTGTTGTGGGAATATGACAGTGACAAAGAGCATCTTGGGGATGTAGAAAAACCCTCCAAAAAGAGGAGTTGGGTGGTTATTTTTAGTCATCAGGTGTAAATTCCTCCCACCATCCTTGTGTTGATTCCTATCTAATAAAACTTCACATTAGCAATGACTCTGGCTGGTAAAAACAATAAAGATAAGTGTTTCTTTGATGTTAGTGTATTGCAGCAGTGTGTGTGTGGGTGTGAAAACATGCTCTTCGATTAAAACCAGTGAGTCGCTAAATCATGTGCGAATCTAACAGTGCTGCACGCACAGCTTGACTTTTCCACCGACTGACTGCATGCATGTTAGTTCCTGTGCAAAGTCTCTGGAGATGTGCAGCATTTTTACAGCTCAGGACGTTGTTCCTGTTAGTAGAGAGAAACTCAGAGTTGTTCTGCTCTCTGAGAGCGACAAGCAGGATGCAAACTGCAGGATAATGGATTAATCGCTGACTGATGCTTCTCTTTGTGGCTTTTGCAGGTCAAATTGTACTATAAAGTGAATTTAAAATGTTTCTGACTCATAAACAACTCAATGTTATTTATTTCACTTGAATTCAATACTTGGATTTGGGATATTATTGCTAATTGAAGATGGAGCCAGCTTTCTTCCATGCTGTGATTGATGGACGAAGCGGCTGAGAGCAGGGACTCGAGAAATGTCGTTGTGGTTTGGGTTTGGTTGTGGGACATCCAAGTGCCGATGTGAGTCTGCCACAAATGGGAACTGAGATTTGGCTGCAGAAAAGCGACACATTGACGAGCATCTTTAGTGGAAAATCTTTAGCCACTGAGGAGAACTGAGTGTTGGAGGCGCAACATTTTATCATGAGGTTTATGTCATTGAATGGAACATTAATACACGAGTAACATCATCAGTCATTCAGCTTTGAAAGGACTTATGTGAGCTGATTAGTTGCAGTTCATTCAGAATGAAACCGATCTGCAGAAACGTTCTAAAAAGTCCAAGTTTGTCCCGTTACCCTGTCAGATACAGTCCATCAGTCACGCGGCCCCATTGATACACCTCCTAACCAAAACCAAAACCGCTGGCGGTCGATCACTTGCTTTCTGTCTGTGTGTGAGACCGTCTGAGCTCAGCTGCTTTTTGAAACATGACATCGTCTCGTCCCCCCCCGTTCCACTCGAAGAACTGAAGGCCTCTCCTGCCGCCGAGAAAAAAAGGATGTGCATTTGTTTCCTGCCAATGAAAATGGCTCTCCGCCCTTCCTGCCTTGAGTCATGCCACATAGACTTGATAGAGAGACGGACAGAATGACTCGCCAAACAAACAAACCGATTTGTTTTATTTATGTTGCTGTCGTTCAAACAGAACAAGCAGAATTGGTACACATTTCCTTGAACACATCTCCTCTTTTTTTTAATCATTTATGTCAGAGTGCATTTCACAAATGGAGGCTGACGTATTTCACAAAGCGTGTTGCGGAGAAAACAAAAGTTGATCTTTTTGCACTAAAAATGCCACCGCAGAAACTACTTACAAAGAAACCTGAGGAAGTGCTTTGAAGATGTTGCCCCTTCCTGTTTTCTTCTTCTAGGAAATACTTTGCATTTGTAATTATTCAGAGACGTTTTGCTGATTTGAAGAGTGAAATCTGCCACAGCCACAGTATGAGCTGCTGACAATCGCCGGTCGATCTCCAGGGTGAAGAATGTGGAACTGACATGCGAGTCGGTCTGATCCTGTCTCCATGGTAACCTTGTTGTCGTCCAACAAAAGTGATGACAAATGTCGCGGAGGAGAGGACAGCAAATCAGGAAAAGTCATTCCTTCCTCGGCTGTCAGCAGAATGCAGCTGGTATCTTTAGACGGAGCTCTGCTGACCCGGGACGGGACAGTGACGAGCCTGGACGCTTCCTGCTTCCTGTCAAAGGACGGCTGCAGGGGAAGCTGCAGGGCTGCTGAGGGAGGATAAGGCCTGGGGCAGGAAGCATAACTCTGAGACAGCCTCCAGTCAGTCGTGCCCGTCACTTCAGCGACCAGCTTCCTCTGTGAAGCTTTGACCTCCCGGGTGTGACTGTGTGTGGTGTGTGTGGCGTTCTGGAACCAGGAAGTTGGATCCATCAACCTCAGTGGTCAATGACCACACTGTGGGTGTTGCTTCTCTGTGTGGATTAGTTTTGTTTTGGTAGGTTCTACCAAAAAACATAAAAATCTACATTTGTTTAAATGTATCATCAGATTAAATAATCATCAATCAAAAGAGGTCTCCCAACGTTAATTTCTCATATGATGGACTGATTTTTAATAATCACAAATTTAAGTGCTTCGTTTGACATTCTGAAGGCTTTCAGGGACATTTGTCCGGCTGAGTGTAAAATCTGTTTCTTGCTGAGGCACCATGTGAGACGACGCCACCCTTCACCTCCTTTAAATCTGCCCTTGACCTTTTTTGGCTCCATCCTTTTGAAAAGTGTTCGTATGTTGACTTTTGCTGTAAAGATTGTTCCTTAATATTGATATTTAATGTGTTTTTTTCTTCTAATTTTCACCCTAAACGTATATTCTGAACACTCATTGCTGTAGTGTTGGACAGATGAGCAACTGCAGATGTTTTGGCGCTGCAGCTCGTGGTAATTGGCCGCTGGGTGATTAAAAACAATCTTTTGACTGTGCTCAATATTAAGTCTGCCTGTTGGAGAGCAGACTTCTCTGTTTCTGACCGTTTATATACCAAGAAAGATTTTTTTCTCATTTGTTTTTGTTTTAGTCCAAAAAAAAAACCCGTTTCCAAACCATCTATATGTGTTACATTCATCACGTTTAACACTAAAAATGTGTCTGAATGAAAATATTTTTTTGGAACAAAAATGCTCATGCTTATCTAAACTAACCAGTAAATAAGCAGTTACTATAATTTAAATCTCTAAAATAGTATTTTCTTTAATGTTTTTATGTATTTTCATGTTGAAATCCTCGTATTAAATATAGTATGTTTTGGCAAAGATGTGTTTAAATAATATAAACACCACTATGTTAATTTTTGTTTAATACATTTTTTGAGATGATTAAATTATCATTGCATGCTTCTACTTAAATACCCTACTTGTAGCATATTTTCCATAAATTCCAGTAGAAAGTTGGGTTCCTAATGTTTTGTGAGTTGTGTGTATTTGTTATACAGTTACAGCTGGAACCCATCATGCATCAGGTTGCCACTATCCTTGATTCAGTTGGATGCTCCCATCATGGACATAAAAAAAAATTATGCTGCTTTTTTCCAGTCCTATGGCATTTTAGGAAAGGAGCATGTTGGGCTGGATAATATGGCCACAAACTAATTTAGGCACTTTATTATGATAAATAACAAAAATCATGATATTTAAAATTAATGTTTAGTCACTGAAATGTGTTTGACTCAACAGTAATGCAGTCCGTCCCTTAAATCCATTTGTTGAAGCTCTTTGCAAAATCCAAACCACTCCTGGATGATCGATCCAAGATGTTTTTCTTCAGAAGCAAATAGTCTGTCTCTGCTGATAAACACTGAGCCTGTTGGAGAATATTTCATGTTGGAGGGGGAGCTGCGTGGAATGCATTAGAAGTGAGTTGTAGAAGCTAAACTTTTAATAATTAGATGGCTGACAGTTTGACGTTTAAAATTAAACTTCATAACTGCATTATAGTCATTTATCAGTGCTCGCTTTATCAGGTAAATTTGATATTTTGTCCTGTTGTCTGACTTTTTCTAAATATTTGCCACCTTTTGATGTTTTAGGTTTTCCTTTATAAAAAGTCTGTTTTGGGTTTTACCACAGCTGAATCTCCCTTTTATTGGTGGCTAAATCACTTCTAAACTAGTCCTTTTAAACTAGTCCTGTGCTGGCTGCCTGTTGTCATGACATCCTGTGATACACCTGAGAGTTTGCACTTGGTGTTTTATTTTCTAAACTTGACCAGTGTGTCTGATTTCCTGCCCAGTTGGTGGGTTAAATAAAAAGAATAAAATAATTCCCTTAAGTGTTTTAAAATGACAAAATGTATCAGTTTGTTACAGAAGGAGCTGTTTCTGTCAGGTTAGTTAAAAGCATCAGGATCAGGTATTGGTTCTGGGTTCTTCTGTCTGTGGAAACTTGAAGAGCTCAACGTTTTCTTAAAGCCTGATGTTATTCTGATCAGCTACCATCTCCTCGGTCTTGTTGACATTTATGAGTTCCTGCAGAACCCCTCCGCTGAGTTTTGTAAATGTGAATGAGCTGTCTGCACTCGTACAGTGTTGCTAATGGAGACTGAATTACGTGAGCGTTTTAGATTTTACTCGCCTCTTCTGTAAAGCCAACCAATCAGAGGAGATGATGCTAAAATTTCAGTTGATATGCTGCCTGAGATAGAATTAAACTCTGAGTGTGACTCATCATGCTGGTCCACTCTAGTAAACACAAAGAATAAAAATATAGAGCTGAGAACAAGCCTAATGCATCCACTTTATGCTAAATAAATTCATCTTTGTTCCCAGGATTTGTGCTACGCCATTGACTGGTCCTCTGGCTGCAAACTGAAACTTATATGAGTCATTCTGACACTGTAATCTTAAAGTATAGATGGAAAACAAATAGTATGAGAAGGTCAGGCAGATTTTCTTTATGAAACTTATAGGGATTTAAAAGCAAACACACTTGCGTTGAATTGAAACATACTGGTTGTGTAAATGATGGAATAGATTGTCATTTTTATTGTTTTCATCCTGTTTGAACATTCTCATAATAATTTCAAGTGGCGATAACATTCCCAAAACCAGTCAGTCAAATCAATTTAAAAAACAAAACAAAACATTCTTAACCCCAGAGGGAAATTACTGTAGATGTTTCAGTAACTCATTTAAGTTTCTTCAGATAATGATTATAGCAGGTTCTAGTTGTGGGCAGAAGGATCTTCTGTGTTGTAGCCGATCTGAAGAGACCTTTAACTGAAGCCACTCTGTTGTTGAGTTACTTTCTTGTGTAGAGGATGCTCAGGGTTGTTAATCCTGTTCTTCAGTTTATGAAGCATCTTCCTTTGTCCAGTCAGCTGTAGAGTCTCCAGAACAGAGACAGCCTTCTTTATCAGCTTTTTAGGATCTCTGGTTCTGATGCTGCTGCCCCAGTAGATGACTGCAGATGTGATTGCTCTCTCCACAACAGACTGATGGAACATATGGAACATTCTGCTGAAAACACTGAAGGATCTTATTTCCTCCAGAAGTCCAGTCTGCTCTGGCCCTTCTTGTAAACAGCTCCACTGTGTCTCCAGTCCAGTCTGCTGTCCAGGTGAACACTGAAGTATTTATATTCCTCGACCACCTCCACTTCTTCTTCCATGATGGAAAAAGAGTTGGACGTATTCCTGCCTTTCCTAAAATCCAAAATCACCTCCTTTCTTTTGCTTACATCCAACAACTGCAGAGTCATCTAATATTTCTGCAGATGACAGGACTCTGACTGGTACTGAGAGTCTGAGGTGTTCGGAGTAAAAAGGAGTGGTGAGAGTACAGTACCCTGTGGTGCTCCTGTGCTGATGACAACCAGGTCAGACACACAACCCTTCAGTTTTAGAAACTGGGGTCTGTTTGTCAGGTAGTCATTGATCCAGGTGATTGTGGAGGATCCACCGCTGTCTTCTGGACTTTCTTACATAACAAATCAGGCTGGATTTTAATAAATGCACTGGATAAATCAAAGAACATGATCCTCACAGAGCTGCCTGCTTTGTCCAGATGACTGTGGGTTTGTTAAACAGGTCTGTGACAGCGTCTTAAACTCCAACCCCACAATTAGTAATCAAACTGTAGAGGGTCCTGAAAGGTGCTTATTTACTCATTCAGGTGGGTCAATACCAGTCTCTTGAGGACTTTATCAATGTGTGGCGTTTGGGCAACAGGTCTCTAGTCATTAAGGACAGATGGATAAGATTTCTTTTGGACTGGGTCAGGTTAAGGTTGAAGAGGCTGCAGAATCCCACATAGCTGGTGTGCACAGACCTTGAGGACTCTGGGGCTGACACCATCTGGACCTGCAGCCTTTTTCCAGTTTAGTTTCTCCAGCTGTCTCTTCACCTGACTGCTAGAGACGGACAGACAGGCAGGAGAGGGAGCCGGAGGGAGCATCTCCTTAAGTGGTTGAAAACAACAATGGAGCAGCAGGATTCATGAATGAGGTGGAAGAGAAGCTGTGGGGAGGGTGCTGAACCGAACCTATTAAAGAGTGTGTTCACTTCAGTTTAATGTTATAATAAATGTTTTATTTTAGGGCTGTGCATTAATTCACTGTTATTATCAATGTGCACAACATCATTGGTTGTTATTGTTTTCTAAAGCCGCAGGTTTAATACAACTGATTTCATCGCCACAATATTCAATCATGTTGCAATATTTGTGTAATCATCCTGCAGCTCTGTTTTATTTACTGTATTCATTGATCCAAGCATTTTTTAACCTTTTATTGGAGCATGAAGCTAAGTAACACGGTGAAACAAGGAGGCCTGTGGCAGCAGCCTGTTTTCAGATGGATCAAAGGACTCGGCCCTGACAGAAGGAGCCCTGCAGCGGTAAACTACTGCTGCTATAATTGAGGCATCGTCTTGTAAAAGTGTCCAAGGAATGCCAAGGATGGCTTAATTATGTAGTGAAATCTAATTAGGCCATTGTTGTGTTTGTGTGTGCGTGCCTTTTATCTACCACCTGACCTTGATGCAATGGTGTTTACTTTCCTTGTGTTTATCATCGACTGTGTGCAAACATGACAGTTCGTTAGCTTTGACGGAATAAATTATCCTAAAAACCATCATCAGAGTCACATTTTTAATCTCTAAGCTGAAACGGGTCATACAAATGTTTGTTGCTCATCCATAATGAGCTTTCCAATTATTGCTGGTTTTCCTGCAGGTAGTGAACCGGTACTAGATGCAGCAGTATGGCACTGAGTGTGATTTTCAGCCTGTTTGTTTGCAGGTTTTTAAGCTCAGTGCAGAGTTAATCCCTGGCCTCGGTGTTGTCACTGTTTTCTCCCTCTGACTAGCACTAAAAAAATCTATTGGATCAAACAGGTCAGTGGGTAAATGTGATCAGTAACTGAGACAGGAGCGTGTTGGAACACCGGAGGGTTGAAGAAACAAACACAATGGAAAGTATAGTGACTATTAAATTAGATTTTTACCTGAAACCAAAGCATATCAGGACATTTTCTTCAAGTTTAGGCTGGAAACAACAATATGTTAGTTTTTTAAGGCATCACTTTCTTTCAAACGTTAAAGCCGCACTCTGGACTATTTCAGCAAGAGAGCAGTTTTTAGCGTCCAAAGGCTCCTCCTCAAAACATCTCGACACGCGCGTCCGGTCGCGTGTACGCGCATGCACACGGCGCATATACTTCGGGCATAAGCTGTACAGCTCAATGTGTAGGGTTTAATCACTCACAGTTCACAACTCTTATTCCAACAATACTACGAGGGTCTGATGAGCCCTCTCTGTCCCTGCTGCTTCTGATATTAGCTCTGTTAGCACCAAGCTGCTGCTGGACTCTGAAGCTGAACTTGACTCGGCCCTGGATGAACTTTCTGACCAAAATAAACGCGTAATCCTGTCAAGCCTTGCCATTCTGTGAGGTGAAAGGTTTAAAAATAAAAATAAATCCGTCTTTAGCTGGGGAATGGGTAGGTTTTTAGTAGAAATGAGCTGTGAGGCTGAGACGGAAAACAGAAACACACGGAGCGTCCTGTACGACAGCGCCCCCTACTGGTACAGGTTTGGTCGATGCGCGTGCATGTTGAGAGAATGCAGACATTTGAATTTCATTGGCTGAAAAATGTCGGCGGCAAGAAATAATGCAAAGGGGTCTCTAGGAGGAAGGAGGGTCTTCATCAGAATGACAGATGTTGTGGAACTCAACCCATAGATCATAGTTTAGACCTGAAATATCATTTAAAACATTTAGAAAACTTTGATACATAGAAAAATAATCCAGAGAGCCGCTTTAACTGTGATTAGCAATAACAATATTTGGAGGGAAATGCATTATAAATCTGGTGCTTTGAATCTTTGTAATATCAAACAATGTGTTCAGTTTGTCGATAGAATCTACGCATCTTATTGACTTCACCTATGTTAAGAAGCTACTTTTTTGGGGGGTACTTTTGTCGTTTCTCTGCTTAAAATCATGAGTTTCAAAATGTGTAAACTTCCAGGAATGCATGGAGCTCTGGAAAAAGACAAAAGTCTGTTTTGGTGGGATTAGAAACTTTTGATCACTGCCTTAAATCCTTGATAAGATGTGTGCAGACGTGTTTGCTTGCTGTACTGACTACAGATGGTGAATGATTTCAGGGCTAGATACTCACATTTTAATGCACTGAAAGTCAAACACTGCAGAGTAACTAAGACGTCTGGGTATGTATTCTCAGGTCTTTGTGTATAATTGTTCAAATCACTAATTAAAGGCCTAACATTCCTTGAGGGCATGCGTTTCCACCGCCACCTTTCAAGTGAGTTTTAAACTGATCAGATTATGCTGAAAAATTAGAGCCTTGTTTGACCAAATCTTATGCAATATTACACCATCTTTCATTAGCACTAGTAGTATGTGATGGGGACAAATCGTAGCTACTAACACATCCAAGTTAAGCTGGATATCTGGAAAATTGACTGACCTTTAGCTATTTGTTTGGCAGAATGTTTTGAGGGTATGTCTTTTATTTTTTTACTGATATTTTTAATTTTTGAGTCAGACTTGGGATTGGCTGAGGGGTCAGAGCTAAACTCTTACAAGGATCATCAGGATTAAGAATCAACACTGATTACTCAACTAGTGCTTCTAGGAAGTCTCGGAACTTTGAAGGTTTATAATTTCTGACAGAAAATTCTTCTTTTTTGTTGCTATAGAAAGATCATCATGCCTAGATTTGTGCACATATTAGCATTTTTAAACATTTTAAATAAGATCTGAAAAGTGAGCAGCTAAATAGTAAAAATCTTCTCTCAAAAGAAGAGATTTTGAGGGATTGATGAGGAAATAAAATTTGTAATAACAACCTTAGGTGGAATAAAGAAGAAGAAATGAGGCTGATGAATAAATTGTAGGTTGAGTTGAGGTTGAAACTAAACGCCGACGACACACACAGAGGTCAGCAGCTGTGTTTACTGTCGTCATACTTTTTGTAAATAATTTATAAACTGCTTTTATTTTTGCCGATTCAACAACACAAAGTCTCTGCTCCATTAGTCAGCAGTTTCAAAACGATGATTCATGCTTCAGTCGAGCTCTTCGGCTTTGTGGCTTCAAATTACTGAGAAAATATTTGCTTCCTGCACCCAAATCTCTACTGTTAAGTTTTAATACCAGGATTAGCTCTGCTGACGTTTGATCTGAATGTGTGTATTGTGTTTTTAAAACACAAAACACTTCTGATAAATGTCCTGTTTTCTTTCCCTCAGGCGTTGGATCAGGATCGAACATCTCTGCAGAAAGTGAAGAAATCAGTGAAGGCCATCTACAGTTCAGGTCAAGGTGAGTGAGGCTATTTTTGTTCACGACCTCCTTTGGAAAGTATCTCCAGAGAACAGCCAAGGATTATTTTTTATTTTTTGGGTGTCTGCTTTCAAAATGAGCATAGCGTCTTTGCGTGTGTGGAGCGTTTTCCTCTGTGGGACAGATGGTGGAGCGTGTTTATATCCACGCCGTCCCAGAATCCAGCACCTGAGTTTGCTTTGGTCGTTTCTGTGTCGCAGAGCTTCCAATGTTTCCAATGAATGTTTTGCAAACGCAGCGTTCTGCCCTGTAATTTGACAGTTTGGGATGGTTTTTTTTGTTTGTTCTCGGATGAGGAACTTTCTGTGGACAAGCAGCTGGAAGAATCGATTGTTCAGTACGTTACCTTTTTATAGTCGCTGGTTTCTGGAAGTGAGACGGGATACGTGACCTCAGAATAGAAACAAGAGTGGGATTATTGTGCATCTTTGAGTGTGAATGCACAGTACAATGTGATATTATTGTCCCTTCTTTGGGGGAATTTAGTGTAGACTCAGTTTTGTCTCAATAGCTAAAGATCTGCACTTAAAAAGACTATTAAAACTAACTTACTCAGTACAAGCATAACTGGACAGTATGAGACGTTACACAACTCCAGTTTTAAAATAGAAGAAAGGATAAAAAGGATTATAGTATTGGACAGCCTCCCTCTACTACAGACGACATCCCAAACATGCTCACCAATACTCTAATATAAAACATTCATTTTATTTGACACCATGAATTCTGTCAGGAATCTATAATCTGATTCAAGTTTAATAAAACTACTCGTTTAAAGACGATGTTAATCAACAACTGCACTTTTACATGTCATATGAGAACCTACGGTGTTGATTTCATGTCACGTGACCACATAGTTTTCCTCCTAACAGCAGAGTACAGTTAACTCAGTCTTAAGCCTATAATTCTGCAACAGCCAGCTTTTTGTTCACATAAACATCAGATCTGACTTTCAAAATCCACGAGTTTCATCAGTCACTTAGCAGACAAAGTCCAAAGGAATCTATGAAAGATCTGCAGAAAGCTTGTATTGATCAAGATTCCTTTAGGAGGGAGGGAGCTGCAGTGTTTTATCGCAAGTGTAAAACAGAAATTAAAATACAAAATAAAAATCCTCTCCTCTCGGTTTGGGCTGTGTTTGAATCTGATGGAAGTTCAAAATGTTTGGAGCGCTGCAGGTTTCACGTCTCACCTGACCTCCCTCGCAGACCTCCCCTCTAAAACTGGCAGCAGTCTAAAACCCTTCCTCCCCCTCCTCCTCTTCATCAGCAGCCAAACGACAAGGACAGATGGATTCTGCTGTTTTGACTGACTGCTCCTGCTGAGTTTCATCTACCAGGAGAGCCACACATCTTATTACTCTGACATAAACTGTGTATAAAGATGACGTTATGTTGTTGAAAACTCCCAAAACAAAAGCGCTTTTGAGAAAAGTCACATGTTATGTGTCTGTTATTGTGTTGTTGGTGAGGTGAAGGAACTTTCCATTGCAGGATCGTTCTGCAACATCTGTGTTATTATGAACGTCAATCCAACGAAACCTTTTTTGTTCCAGGTGTGTTTCAAATGCATCTGAGAGTACAGAATGTCTCATACTTATCCACTTTATCCACGCTTAACTCTTATTATGAATAGATCACTTTGACATTTTAGTTTTCATTGATAAAATGTCTTAATATAATAAATCATACTCATGAAATTCAGTCAGTATAAACAGCCTATAGGGAAACAGTAGAAGCAGTGCAAGGAAGACTTAGTTTATTTTATTCTAAAAGGACAAATATTTTTACATATTACAACCATGTGGCTGTAAAGTAAAACAGTTTTAACCTGAACTGTCTGTTTTATTTATACATGAAATGAAAAATACATCAAAGGAAGCCTGAAATCGTCTGAAAAGCAGCTGAGATTCTAATCAGAGTAAAAATTTGGAAAGCCTTATATTTTTTAAGCTACAACAGCTGCTCTCTTCAGTTCCTAAAACCTACTGAGCTTTAAAACTGTGCAGCTTTTATTTTGGTAGAAATCCTTCTCTGTATCATCTATGCTGATGATGCAGCACTCCATAATAAACAACAACCTGTCAGTACTCTGCTGATATGCTAGGCTAATTCCACATCTTCGCCTCTCTTGTCTCATTCCGACACAGATCATGTTCAGAATGAAGAAAACTACGCTCAAGCTCTGGACAAATTTGGGAGCAACTTCATCAGTCGGGATAACCCTGACCTGGGAACAGCCTTCGTCAAGTTCTCCTCCCTCACCAAGGAGCTGTCTGCCCTACTGAAGAACCTGGTGAGTCCCTCGTGTCAACATATCATGGTAAAATCAATAAATTGATTATGGAGAGAGAACCTGCCTTGCTGAACGCTTCAGCCTTGCTAAGATACCAGGAAGAAAAGTGTCCCCACACGGCTTATTTTTCTTGTCGCCACCTGCGTAAGTGATTCCGGATTTGGGTGAAAGGTTGAGATTAGGATTATGTTAACTGAAGGGATCGATGGTGGGTGGAAACGGACTCAAACACCATTCTGTTCTAGCTGACTGAGGCCCTCAAGGCTCCCCCCCCCCCCGACGCACTCTTATCTACATGCTGTGGAGTTCCCCTGATGTTTGTTAAATAACGTGTCCTATTTAAATCCTTTCTGACTGATAGTTGCTGGAAGAAGAGACAAATCCCTCTCTTTTTTCCCCTCTTCCTGTGTGTCTGACGGTGAGATTAGACTCAATAAATACACTTGGCAGCACCAGGAACAGCTGAGTTTATGCATACACAAATCACTCACCTGTCTGTGGAACCAGAGTATTGTGGGAATGTGAAATGATCTCTTTCAGCTGCTCTCTGTTTGACTCTTTCATTTCTAGCAGTTTATTGAGTTTTCAGACCTCCATAGCTGCATCCTGAGGGCAGCTGGTTCGATGAATTAGTATTGATCAATAAGACCGTGCCCTGGATGTCCCATATGTGCAATCATCTATATATTACAGGATTTTACCAACTGATTCTCTGTTTATTTCCTTTCTGAGAATCATGTCATTTGAGAAAGCAAAAAAAAAAAAAAAGTGACTTAGAAGAGCTGTTAGAGCACACCAGCAGTCCGCCAGAGAAAGATTGATATTGATGTTAGCCATATGCAGGACAGGCACTTAAGAAGCACATTAGTGCCCATTAAGTGCTGTTTACTTCCTTGATCGCTCCTGTGTATCAGTGTGGACCTGGCTCACAACAACAGGGACTTAAATGCTTAGTACTGTTGTAAATGACCTTGCTGATCCTCTCAGTTAGAGCTGCTGAGGCAACAATAGCTGCAGGACGCGTCAAACTTTTTCACATTTCTTCTATAAACTTGGCAGAGGTTTGGCCTTTTGGGTTTGATTTCTCTGGTCAGCAGCAGCAGCAAGAACGTGTTGAACTATTGTACAAAAAACCCTGATGTTTTGCTGTATTTTTTAATTTAAAAAAAGCAATGTACGTGTCTGTTTTCATTCTTTTATTTCCTAAATTACGAAATGCAATAAAATGTCATTTGGACAAGCTTGCGTTGTAGCAGCCAAATTGCAAATAAGCCTTTTGCAAACCTTTCAGTTCTGTTCATTGATGCATTTTAGCATCTCTCAGATGGAAGTTTTGGTTTAACAGTCCATAGTTTAGTGCTCCCCTACATGTTCAACACTACACTTGAACAATTCTTGTAAAATGTGTTCTTGTTGATGAGGAGAGTTACTTCCCTCTAAAGCTTGATTAGTTTTTTCAGCAGACCTGAATTATCTATGGAGTTGTGAGACATGGTGGGCATGAAAATAAAAATCAAAGATGACAATAATTCTAACGATAAACACCTGTGACTGTTTAGACACACCCACTAGTGACTTCCAGACATTTTTATCTGATTTTTAACAAACGTTGGGACTTAATTACCAGAAAGACAACATATGGTTTGTGTTGGCAGTCATACTCCATCATACGGGCAAAAGAGTCCCTCAGGGACGTGTGCTCAGTCCTTTGCTGTTTTCTCTGCTGACACATGACTGTACTGTCAAATTCAGCTCAAATCGGCTCAAAAGTTTAAAAGATGTTGCAACTGTGGTGAGACTCATCTGCAATGATGACACACTTTATATAGTTTTCACAGTTACAGAGCCACTTCAGATCAACCAAAGTTTTCTTTTTGCTGCACTATTTAAAGCATCCTGATGAGCTGGAACACATTTTGATCTGGTAACTTCAGTGTGGCTGAGAGAGACAACAGGGTCTCACTAACCCTGACCCATGAAAAAAACATTTTATTTGAGAGAGATCCCTCTCTCCCTTCTTATGAGCTGTTCAACCACCTGCTATCCAGAAGAAGATCCCAACCTATCAAATCAAGGACAACTTCTTTATTTCAATAAGGCTTTGGACTCTAAAAGTTCTTGTAAATTCTCATCACTTGACAGTCGCCCGTTCAGGCCGATTTGCATTGTTTAACTTACAAAAGATCAGACCATACCTGACACAATACACCACCCAGCTCCTGGTTCAGTCTATGGTGATCTCCCGCCTTAACCACTGCAACGCCCTTCTAACTGGTCTCCAGCCTGCACTGTGAAACTTCTACAAATGGTTCAGAGCGCAGCAGCACGTTTGGTCTTCAATCAGAGCACATGTCACCCCTCTGTTCATTGAAATGTTGGAAATACCTCTAAGCAAACATGTCAGACCAGCTCAGTAGCTACTATATATGAATATGGAAACTATTCATGGCTATTTAATTATTATAAATAGCTCTATTTAAGTAGTGTGATTTAAGATTTTTCTCTCAATACCTAGTGTCCATTATATTAGGTTTAATATCTAGTGCTTCACATCCTCTCTTACTTACTTATTTGAAGTAAAGTCTGTAAACTCCGTCTACACTCACAATGAAACCTCAGCTGTGTTTCTGAACAACCAGCCTCTTTTGTTTGTGTGTGGGTGGCACGCATCGTCCATCTGCCGTCTTTGACTATATTTTGAGTCATTATCTCCAAGTTTTTTGTTTGATAGTTCTGCTCCGGCTCTGCAGGGATCTCTAGTTGGACAAAACTGTTTTTAGGTTCAGTATTTAGCCAGAAACAGGCTCAGCACTAATTTGATTCACACTCTCTCAATTATTTGCTTTAACATTTTGCTATAATTTTATTTTATTGTGTAAAAATTACACATTTCTGATTTCTTTTGATTCGAAAATGTCTTTCTAGTGTCCTTTCCTGCAGTTTTTTTTAAATATTACATAATGAGGAAGTGTCCAAGGTATTTTTATTTTCATCTTATTTGTTAGAAAATTGATTATGGTGTGCGGTTGTGATGAGAAGCAGGAAGCGACTCGTTGTGCACAGACTAAATGTTTTCATTTAATCAATGTTTTGTTTTTTCTTTTTCTCTCTGCATGATTGTAGCTGAGAATTAGCCTCTGACTGTGTGTTATATCATATTAACTCTGTTTTCTTGCTTTGTTGAAACGGTTTTTCTCCTCTTTGTATCGTCTTTCAGCTCCAGAGCCTCAGCCACAATGTGATCTTTACCCTGGACTCGCTGCTGAAGGGAGATTTAAAAGGCGTGAAAGGGGTAAGATTTACTTTCTCACCCCCCCACCGGTCTCTGGACTCTTCTGGGCTCGTGTGTATCACCAGCATGTCTCTGTCCATTTCTAAACTTCTGTGTCTGTGATTAAGAGAGCTAAGAACGACTGAGGGAGTCCTTCTGAACTGTAAATCTCCCAGGAGTAAACACTGCCTTTGTGTTGTGCCTGAGGCGAGTGACTGGGTCATGAACTCTTAATGTCAGAGATACAACGAGGGGCGTGGTTGCTGACTGGGCATTCAGGCCTTGAATCACGAGCAGGACGAGGCGTTTTCTGGACCTCGAGTTGTGATCCAACTCCACAAATAACTCTGTCCTCAAACCGACCTCTTTGTAGTTTGCTGAATCTCATCTCTGTGTGTCTGCAGGACATAAAGAAACCCTTTGACAAAGCGTGGAAAGACTACGAGGCCAAGTTGTAAGTGGAGGAGTCTAAACTACTCTAGCTATCTCATTAGATCCGAGTTCATCTAAAAATGTACAGCTCTCAACACAAAACAGTAAAATAACAGATTTTCCCTTTTTTCTGTCAGTACAAAGATCGAGAAGGAGAAGCGAGAGCACGCCAAGCAGCACGGGATGATCCGCACTGAGATCACCGGGGCCGAGATCGCCGAGGAGATGGAGAAGGAACGGCGCTTGTTTCAACTCCAGATGTGTGAAGTGAGTAAATTTACATCAGTTGTCTTGAAAAATCCACTTTCCAATGTGGAAGAATTCCCTAATGCAGCCTGCTTCCTGTTAGCTTGGATTTTTGGGGATTCTGACACATTGCACGCATATGAAAGTTTATCAAAACCAAGTGAAGCAGTAAAGGCTTGTGGACTTGGTTTGCCATCATCCAGATGCAGATCACATGCTAATGTCTGATGTAAATCAACTCTGGGAGACAGTTTTTGGGCTTTTGTGTCACTGTCACTTCTGGCTTGTAAATTATTAATAAAATAAGAAAAAAGAGACTTTTTTTAGATTGTTCTTGGCAACAAAAATGACGACTTCTCACCGATTGGTCAGTTACATGCATAAACATCAGGATTCTTGAGTTTCTACTTAACATTCTACACTTTATAAAATATTTTGCGCCTAACATAAAATCCAACCTTGTTCTTGCTTTTGCTAAAAAACCAAGCTGATCGTCTTCAAGAGTTTTCAAATGTTCACCTTTTTTTTTAACTTCTCAATCACTTTTTTCTCTCTCTGGTTCACAAAAGGCTGACCTTTAAGAAATCTGACGGCCAGAATTGAGTGTCAAACCAATGTGAGCTCTGCCCATGAGGATAAGAACGAACTGTTAGAGCTCACTCTGCTTTGCCAAAATCCTCTCTGGTGGTGGGCGGCGACGCCTACTCCTCGCTCACTGTTTTATCCTGTTATATTTCTTCTTCTCAAATTACACAATGCTGGGTGAAATGCTTTTAGTTTTCTGGATTCATCTTAAGGACATTTGCTGTAGTTCTTTTTTCCCCTTATTCAAGCAATTTTCCACCTGTGTAGAGTTGGTCATTAAGTTGTTGTTTTAATGATTTTGAGCTATGAAGTAAAACCTTTGTGCTACTTGAGGGGTTCAGGAAGTTTTAGATTTGAGGGTCTGATGCAGCTTGAGTTGATCTGCACGAAATAGTCTTTGGCCTCCTCAGAAATCACACGTTTAAAATGAATTTTAAACTTTTATTACGTGTTCAAATATATCATTATTTGAAGAACGCTTTTATTTCAATGTCACTCGTGATTTTGACTTCCCTTTTTGCTCTTAATTTGTGTTTTTAACTAGAATATTTAAAAGTTTCCTGAGCTTCTAATAAAAAAAGCTCTAAAATCTGCAAACAGACCATAAACAGTCTGTGGTTCAGAGGATAAGGACAGTGATGTCATTTTTTACATTTGTATATTAAAAATGATTATAAAACGTTTGAAGCAGATCTCAGAACTGATTTCTTTTTGCATCATTTCAGACATGAACCCATCGGCCTGCCTGTGCATTATCTCATTTTGCAGCCCGCCTCTCTTTGCTGCCTTTTGCCAAAAACGAGTTGTAGCTCCCACATCACGTTAGCACTGGCTTCCTCTTTTGTTGGCTTCCTCGCTTCAAGATTTGGTTTAGAATTTCTAAATTTGTGCCCCAGCGTTTGAATTTCTGCACGATGGTCTCAGAGGATAAACGCACCTTTGTGGTTTTGGCAGTTTGTCTCATGTTTTTGACATTTTGTTAAAATAGAGGTGAGAACAGAACGGTTTCTGTATAAGGAGCAGAAATAACCACCAGGCGGTGACTCATTTATTACAACTAGTATTTATATTTATGTCAAAGTGTTTCAGATCATTAAATTTGCTGCATTTAATAGAAATTGTGTAAAAATGTTCTTACATATTTACAGATTGTTTTTGTGTAAACAGCATTAGAATTATTAATGCAGGTTTAGATTTACAGAATTGTCCTTTAATTGGGATAAACTTCCTGATTATTTATGTTTTTTATATATGTTCTCCTTCAATCTGGCTCTTTATTTTTTAAAATACTTTTGTGTTGTTAATTGGCAGATTTTTTTCTTCTTCTTTGTTTTTCAAACTCTCCACCAATAAAGGAAAGAAGCAGTAGAGTCCCAAACACCAGACATTTCCTAAATCAACAGTCATTAATGTTAGAAATCTTAGTGCTGCTGCTGCTGCTGTTGTTGTTGTTGTTGTTGTTGGTGTGTGTGTGTGTGTGTGTGTGTGTGTGTGTGTGTGTGTGTGTGTGTGTGTGTGCTGCTGCAGTCAGTGGTACAATCTGTTCATCCCACTTAACCTCGTTTCTCTCTGTTGCGTGCACTCTGGCTCTCTCACACTCTCTCCATGTTACTCAATCACCAGATTACACGAGCCTCTCACTCTCTCACCCCTTTCTTTTTTTTTTTTCTTCCATCCCACACTGCTGGCGGAGGAGGAGTGTGGAGAGGCAGGCTGCATTCTACTCTGCAGCAGTGTGAATGTCGCTGCTCATTCACACAAAAGGACGCTCTCCCACTCCAGCTTCAGACAAAATGTGGATAATCTTCCATCCAATGAGCTCTGTCAGGCAGACAAAGGGACAGCACATGCATGCATGCATGCACACGTGACACATTTACTCATGTGTGCATTAACCCGCGCTCATCCACAAACCGTATTTTGGCTTCAGAGAATAGATGAAACTTTACTGCAGGGTTAAAATCAGTGTTTAGCTTAGCGTTGTGAATCAGTGTGGATTGGCTCACTGTGGGATTAGCTGAAGATTATCTTTTGTTTGTCTGTTTGGTGCAGTCTGAAGACAATCCTCACAGACGGAGAGTACACGCTGAAAAGCAGCTTCTTCTTTGAAGGATCTTCTTTTAATAATGCTAATATTTCCAGTCACTCTTTGGAAATTCATACAGATCAAAGCAGAGAAATGTGAGTTCCACGTATTTACCCGTCTGGTCTCTGCTCAGACAGCGTCAGCACAGTGTTTGCTTTTACATCAAAGCCTTCATGAATCATACGTGTGATTATCATTCTGCAAAATGCCCGTATTACGAGCTGTTTCTGTCTGTCTAACTACTTTATATCCATTTAAAACCTGAAGAAATCCGTTTAGCATCCCACAAATTTTGACTCGTGCCTGAACTCTGCTCCTCTCCTCTGCTTTCAGTACCTGATCAAAGTAAATGAGATCAAGACCAAGAAAGGAGTGGACCTCCTGCAGAACCTGATTAAGTATTACCACGCACAGTGCAAGTAAGTACCACCATAAGCCGCCTCCCCCCTCCAGCCCAAATGTGCAACAGTCCCCTGCTGTGTGCATCACTCTCACTAAGAAAATATCTCGCAACAGGAAATAAGTTGCCGCCTCTCTCCACTCCTCCTTTGCACCACTTGATGTCAATTTTCTCCCACATGATTCACTGATCTCGAGGGCGTTTCAGCTGCACTGCTCCCATAAATCAACGCAGGTCATCATAAAGATAGGTTCTGACAGCCCTGGGGTTTGGTGGGTAAATAAAGTGGGCGCTCTCCTCGCTAGAGCCACAGCTGTGACAGAATGACAGATTTTCTTCCAGCGTTGCTACGTCCTGTCATAACACTGGGACAAAACAATACACTCCACCGCTAATCTGTTCAACCTGGGTCTTGATGGATAGAAAGGCTGCAGCGGTGATGGATTGGAGGCATTAGGGCTCCGGATGGAGAGCCGAGGGAAGACTCCCAAAAGCTGGATGAGAGAAAGTTGTGTTCAGGTTTAAGAAACCTGCAGATGAAAAGCGTTATCATGTGTTTGCTATTACTGCTGATTGGGCGTTTAATGTAAACCATGCACGATGATTGTAACGTGTTTTCTTATTGTTAAAATTTTTTTTTTTGTGTTAACACGGAACATAAGTCAACTAAATGTTTTCTCTATTGTTACAGGTACCTTTATTTGATGGGTTTGAACTATTTCTGATGCTTTTTGTGATATAGCCTCAAAATGATCACAGTATCAAGGAAGTTTGTGATGATGTTATAGCAGATTTTTAAAAAAATGTGTGACTCCAGCTTGCAGATAGCAGCCCTTATTAATGTAACTAATTGAATATTTCCTATATTTTATCTTCAACTTCAACTTTCTGTCTAATTGTTTGATTGGTTTCAAAATATAATAGTGTTTGATTGATTGTATCCAGCTGGCTGTGAGTCTAAGCCTGTTTTCATAAAAATCCGACCTGTTGCTTTAAGAGGACTGGTTGTGAATTGGTGCTACGTTTTATGAGTTATTGTACGTTTTTAGAGGTCCTTCTCCATTTAGCCAAATCTTTTCCCTCCCAGACAGCTTTTTGGTCTTGATGCTGAAACAAACAACCAGATGTGCTGCTTGGTGCCTTTCCTCTTCATTCAGTGCTACAAGCATCATGATGTGGACCTGTTTTTGCCTATCACACACCCTAGGAAACATAAATACATCATGCGATGTCACAACATGACACTTTGTCATACAGAAAGCTATCCTGGTATTACAGAGGATGCTACAATATGACACACCCCTTATTTTTATTGTTGGTAACTAAAGAGTCAACTAAAGGTTGTGATAGGTACTCGTGGTGGTTTTTGATTGTGCACGACTAAGAATTTGGGGAGAGGAACCTTTGTCTGTAAATGCAGTAAAGGAACTTATTCTGACCGTTTGCAAGCTAAGCAGCGCTCTGCAAGCAGCACTGGGCGAAGTGGGAAGAGACATTTAGATAATCAGTGCAGTGATTGAGAGAAAACAAGCTGAACACGATGTGTCTGAGAAAGTAAAGAGAAGACGAAGGGAGATGTTCGTTTCAAGAAGGAAAAAGGGGGTCGGGGAGAGACCGAGGGGGCGGTTGTTAGCTGTGATTTGCTGCTGCAGAGCTTTGTTGAAGTGCGTACCGCTGACAGATCCGTAATGGATTTCAGGATGTGCTAAACGCCTCAGCAGATCTGCTAAAGAGTTGGCCAGATCTGATTTCAGTCCCTAAAGCAGAAAGTGTCAAGGCGTGAGAACGAGCTGAGCTGTACATTAAACACGAGCCGACCTCCGTTTCTCTCTGTGTTCGACCTTTAGAAAGGCCAACAGGGTATCACATTGTAGCACATGACATTTCTTAAGTGGAGTACGTCCCATGAATGGCTGATGTGTGTTGGGATGCTGTAATTCACATACGGTTTGTCTCTGTCCTCCAGTTTCTTCCAAGATGGCTTGAAGACAGCAGATAAGCTGAAGCAGTACATCGAGAAGCTGGCAGCTGATCTTTACAATGTAAATACTCTCACCTCTTCATCTCAGGCGTTTCATTTCCCAGCGTTTCTATTCTACACACCTGAATTGTGATTTTTAAAAATGTTTTATGGGACATTTTAATTCTTTAAAA
Source organism: Callopanchax toddi (assembly GCA_006937965.1). Classification (NCBI taxonomy): domain Eukaryota; kingdom Metazoa; phylum Chordata; class Actinopteri; order Cyprinodontiformes; family Nothobranchiidae; genus Callopanchax; species Callopanchax toddi. Next base: position 5,434,254 of record SSNR01000004.1, read on the forward strand.
TAGTGTTAAACTTCTTCCAATTGTTTGTTGCTTATTGCTCTTACTTTTAAATGCATACACGTAGAACAGAAAAGGGTTTTAACGTGACCTAGCGAAGCAGCCACTGCGTAACTCTGGTCAGATCTTGTAAATAAAGTTCTGCTTCTCTCCACAGATAAAACAAACTCAGGATGAGGAGAAGAAGCAGCTAACTGCTTTGCGAGATTTAATCAAGTCCTCACTCCAGTTGGACCAGAAGGAGGTATGCACATTACGCCCAAAACGGTCTAAACTCATCCCTGATTCGGTCTTTGTCCTCCCACTCTGGCCACTGCAGCACAGAGCGAGTGCCCAGTGCTGTACCATGCTGGTAGCCAGTGTGTGGTCGGCTTTGCTGGTGACCAGTGTTGTGCCTCACTGGCTGCTCAGTGGAAAGCCGCTCACTGCCCGATTGTCACGTGCAGACTTTTAAATCAAACTTAATCTTTAGTAGCATGGGCTGATTCCACTTTCTCACTCTACACTCTCACACCACTTATGCACTTAAATTGATGTGATTTAATTGATAGTCTAAAAGTAACCGCGCTGTATTTTGGTCAGATGGTCAGAAAGCACTTGTTCACACCCACCACCTGCACCTGAGCCAGATCTTTCACACCTCTCCCCTCTATCTCCTCCTTTTCTGCCTTCTGCTTGTCTGGAATCAAGTCTAGAAGAGTAAGTGCAGCTGCATGTTGAGCATGCTGTGGTTGACAGTAGAGTGCTTTGACTGTGTAGGGGTGTTGCAGAGCATCCCCAGTGCGTTACTTTCTTGTTAGCACTCTTTCTTTTTGGTTTTCTACAAGAGCCTTTTCACCTTGGTGATAGCTTAAATACAGCAGTAGTAGCGTGTCCTTGTTGCATGTTTTTATACAGCTCTCTTTACAAAAATGTTCAGTGTTTATTATAAGTTTTTTGTATGGTTTGACCTCTCACAGGACTCGCAGAGTAAACAGGGTGGATACAGCATGCACCAGCTGCAGGGGAACAAGGAGTTTGGCAGTGAGAAGAAAGGCTACCTGTTAAAGAAAAGTGACGGGTGAGCTGCAGAACCTCCACCCCCCAAAATATGACCCAAAAAAAAAACAAAAAACTATGGGTGCACTGATTCCCCCACAGATTACCAATCTGATCATTTTGGGATTCTTGGAAGAAAAAAGAAATTGAGGAATATTTAGTTACTTTTTCAAGCTTAAAGAGCATATTTTAAGTTAGACACTCCCTTAAACAAATGTTTAGAGAAATATAATAGAAACTTTTTCTGAATAAAAATTTACACAAATTCAGCTTATTTAGGCTCTTGGATTCGTTTTTGTGAGAATTGTCAATTTTTTCACCAAACCGGAAGGGACGACAGTGCCGGGAGACCGTTCGTTCTCTATATAGAAAACTGATCCACTATTCACTACTTGTGACGAGCAAAACAACCCCCCAGAGTGCCGTTATTTATTACTTTATTACTATAGTGAGAAGTTATTTTATTAAGATAAAAAAAAAAAAAGATAAAAACAATCAGTCCTGTAAGGCTGTACCCTGTCGGTCCAGCTGTAGACCGTGACCCACCTCCTCACTTGGGTCTGGGTAAAATACCAGCGTTTAGCACCAGGTTTTGATCATCAGAGCTCCAAACATTGAGCTGCGTTTAGGTGGATTGTTAAGAAATGAAAGAGTTTATAAAAAGTTTCACAGGATGCAGCTAAACGGTTCGAGGCTGACCGAAACAGTGTCGGGTCAGGCTGGAAACCCCGCTGGGAATCCCCTCTTGGGAGCCGCTGGGAACGTGAAGCCCCTCTGGAGAGCATCGCCGCATGGATTTACTGTACCCCGCCAGCCAGGTGAGGGTCAGACACCTGAAGGAAATGCTCTCATGAAATCGCTGATCGGTACCGAACTACGACCCACCACGAACCGTACCAAACCTGGCATGGAAACGAGACTCAAGTCTCCCCGTTAGCTCCTGTTAGCTGCTGCATGCTAACAGCGGTTAGCTCTTGTTAGCTGCTGCGTGCCAACAGCGGTTCCGGTGAATGGATCGAAGTAACGGCGCATGTTTAGAGTCACACTGAATGTTTTTCGTCGGTATGTGGGACTCCATCACATCCAGTCCTGGACTAGACCAGGACCACCGGGGTTTTTCGTCTCCAAACAGAAGTCACCGTACCGGTAAGGAAGCCGTCCCGTTGTTGACTCAGTGTCCTGACAGACTGGCGATTGGCATTCATAAACATAATAATTTAGCATTTTTTATTAAAATGAATTCACACCAACTTGATTAAAGAGTGCTCTAACCTAAAACTAACAACTCATGGCCGACAGCGAGCAGGCAGCTGGCAGACTAGAGCGGTGCCAGTCTGAGATGTTAAAGTAGTTTAGCTTTAAAGAATCTAACACAATGATTAAAACAAGCATCTGTTACACAAACTCCACACAACAAAGGGCTCAAATGATCATATTTATGGGATTATTGATCGTACAGAGTGTTAAATTACCCTACAAATACTTTATTTATCTACATCTGACAACACTGTAAGCAGCGCCACCTAGCTAGGAGCTCCCTTAGCTGACGTCACAGGTCCACATATGAAAAAAAAAGCGTTTTTAGAAGCTTTGCAAAAAGGGGCACTTTGGACTAGAAAAATGGTTTAAAAAAATGTATTGTAAAACAAAATACCCTCAATAAACATTTCAAATAGTATTTTTGGACAGAGTTTTATCAGAATTTAAAAAAAAAAAGAACTTAATATATGCTCTTTAAGAGAAAAATGTAAAATCAGAATTGACAGGTCAGAGCTTTACAAAAATCAGAAATTGGAATTGGCCTAGAAAATTAGAATTGGTGCATCCTAAGAATAAAAGGATTTCCATTGTGATTGTAGCATTAAAATTTATAAGGCAGACAAGGAAGATGTGACACGACAGCATCTTGTTAATGTGTGGGGCGTCCTCTCACAGGCTGAGGAAGGTGTGGCAGAGGAGACAGTGCTCGGTGAAGGGAGGCATTCTCACCATCTCTCATGCCACAGTGAGTACACAACAGATGCACACACTCCAACACGATCACGTGAACCCGCCGACCCCTCAGGAGCGACTGTGTGGATCAAAGGGGAACATTGTGCAGGGAGGATGTGTTGGGCTTTTCCAATCTGGAGGCAGAGTCGGATTGACATAGATGGGTTGCCATGGTAACTCCCCCTCCTCTTTTATGCACCCCATCCCCACCACCCCACCCCCTGCCTGCTGCACCACGGTGACTCATCTCTAATGGTGTGTGTGTGTGTACTGTATAAGCTGGCACATCATCGTCGTCCTCGCTTTGTGCAGAAGACGTAGCTCAGTATGATTTTTTTTTTTCTTCTTTTGGAGGCCGCAGAAGACTACTGCTGCATTCCTGTGTGTTTTCATTCTGTCACAGATTCTGTCAGTGAATCTTTTTTTAAATGCTTCAAACAAAGGAAGCAACTAGACTGAGGGAGTTCAAACAATAAGAGACTTTAGCCAGTGATTAAATGCACCTAAAGCAACGAGGTCAAAAGGGAATTTAAAAGGTTTAGAAAAACAAATTTAATTAGTTTAAAAGGTACAATTAAATATTCTAAAATAGTATTAAACAAAACCCCTGAAAGAACAATAAACCAACAATTGACTCATCTTTTTATAAAGGAGGTTGTCACCAGTAGAATATTAATGACTGTATATAACAGTTGAAAAATTGATAACACTTAAGTTTTCATTTATTATTAATGCACGAGGAGACAACTATATAATTGGTTTAAGCTGAGTAAATTCATTTCCACCTCAGCGTTTGATTAACAGTCCTATTTTTTTTTTACTTTAACTTGTTTTCTACAGCTGCTTTCTTGTAAAGAGTTTTAGAAAAAAAACATTAAATTTTAAACCCAAATAACTATCAACCCGTGTGAATCACTGCAGTCAGATTATTTTATCGATGTCATTACCCAAAGCTCATGACCATAGGTGAGGATTGGGACGTAGATCGACCAGTAAATCGAGAGTCTTGCTTTCTGGCTCAGCTCCTTCTTCACCACAACAGACCGGTTCAGCGTCGGCATCACTGCAGATGCTGCCCCAATCCGCCTGTCGATCTCCCGCTTCCTCCTTCCCTCGCTCGTGAACAAGACCCCGAGATACTTAAACTTCTCCACTTGGGGTAGACTTGGCTGCAAACCTCCCCATCAAGAGCTGAAGGTCAGAGCCTGATGAAGCTAGGAGGACCACATCATCCACAAAAATCAGAGACAAGATTCTCCTGTCACCAAACTCAACACCCTCCACACCACGGCTGCTCCTAGAAGTCCTGTCCATAAAGGTTATGAACAGGACTGGTGACAAAGGGCAGCCCTGGAGGAGTCCAACCCTCACTGGGAGCAGGTCCGACTTACTGCCGGCTATGTGGACCAGACTCACACTCCTCTGGTACAGGGACTGAATGGCTCTTTAGAACATCCACCCCATACTCCTGGAGCGCCCCCACAGGGTGCCCCTGGGGACACGGTCATAAACCTTCTCCAAATCCACAAAAGACATGGTTTTGTGGATTTGGTTGGTCAAACTTCCATGACCCCTCCATCACCCTAGCAAGGGTAAAGAGCTGGTCCACAGTTCCACGACCACATTGCTCCTCTTCAATCCGAGATTCAACCATTGAGCGGACCCTCCTCTCCAGTACCCTGGAGTAGACCTTTCCAGGGAGGCTGAGGAGTGTGATCCCCCTATAGTTGGATCACACCCTCTGGTCCCCCTTCTTAAAGATGGGAACCACCACCCTGGTCTTGTTTAGGGATAAAACTCTAGCTAAGCTACATTTTCTAGCTAACAAGTGAGAAAAGATCTTAGCTAACCTAACTAATTTATTGTTTAGCCGTTTTTGAGGGAGCATGTTTTTACTGTCCATGCCTCATAAAATTAACTAATGTTTAATAAACTAGAAAAAACCATTTGAAATCGTGATAAATATTATATATATATATATATATATATATATATATATATATATATATATATATATGTGTTAAACATGATCAGCTAAGTTAGCAAACGGCAAATATTAGCTAAATACCAACATGCTGTTATGCTAAATGCTGACGTAAAACATTTTAGAGACACTAGCATGAATAGACACATATTGAAACTGTTTTTTAGAGATCAATACTTTTGGTTTCTTTTCACTTTTTCTTTGTTTTCTGTGCCGTCTGCTGCCAGATGTTCTGTAGCACCAGACGCACATTGTTTTGTCTTCATCGTGTAAATGTTTAAACTAGTTTGGGGTTTTCCCCCCTCCATCAAAGATGAGTACTGAGTCAGGTTTGTGGATTTGGCGCTGTGTTTTTTATTCACCAGCTGTAACGCAGCAGGAAGGGAGGACTCTGCTGGTGCATAATGATTCTGACTAAATGTGAGCCTTTGTGGTTTTATTGTTAACATTTGCTATTTTTATAACTCTACGTTGTGAGCAGTCAGTCACGGAGCTGCTGCCCCACATGTCTTTCCTGTGTCCCACAAATAGTTCAGAGGATGTTGTTGTCTTAAGAGTAAACGGATAAAGGTTTTGAGCAACACTGGGAACAGTTTTGCTTTGTGCTAATCATATTGGAGCTCATAGTTTTCGTCATTGTGGAGGCAGTTTATCACCTCTCTGTTTGTATTTTTTCCTCTCGTGTTTTTGTGGCAGCTGAACTCTAGGTGACTTTAGTTGACATGGCACGTCGCCAGCAGGCCAGCCCAGCTCCAAGTCTCATCTCAGCTCGTTAGCATTTCATTAGCACGTGCACTGGTCCCTGTTCTGCCCAGACGCTGGCAGGAGACAAAGCTCTGTGTGAATGTGCCAACTGGGTCCATTATTACAGTACAGTAAAGTCCAGAATCCTGGTGGGGGGGTGCATTGAGTTCACTGTGTGATGGTTTTGTAGCTTAGTTTGCTGAAGCCGTGCTGAATAACTAGAACAAGATTCATCTATGGCAATTATGCAAATGTTTTATCAGGCAGAACCATCTGGTGGCTCCGACTCCTCATATATGATACTTTATTTAATGGTGAAGGTCTTTTCTTTCCTATATTTCAATTGTCCAAACTGAATTTGGTCACAAATAAACACAAACGTATCCAGTCCTTGGTATCAAATTCCTGATTCCAGCCTTATATTTTTATTCTGGTATTTGAATATGTTAGCTGAAATAATTCTCTGAATATTTTATGCCTTTCATGCTGGCCCTTAACTGAACATTTGTCTGACATAAGCAGTTTTATCTCTCGGCTCTGTAAAGCTCTCTAAAAGCCCACTCACTTCTAATTTACAGGCTTCTAGGAAACCTGCTGAGAGGCAGAGCTCATATCTTGTTAGCTATACTGCCTGTACTTGGTTTGAGTTGTGCTATTCCTCAGGCTGGTAAGAGTATAAAGACATCCGTTACAAGCTGGAAAAAGTAGAAAACAACGTGGACACTAAGTAGCTGACGGGGGTCATTTCTATGTTTGATCATCTGAATAATCTCCTATAGAGAAAAATATATTAGAAAGTGTGTACGCTGGTGATGTTGGGTTTCCATTATTAAATTAATTTACATTTAAAATAGAAAAAAAGCTACAAAATATAAATCTTCCTAACCAATTTTACTTGGGATCAGAGTTATTTCCTTTTATAAATAATTTAAAAAATATCTTCTATAAGATCCTTGAAGCTAGTAAAGGAAGTATTGTTCTTTAATTTTTAAAATAATTGTGATGGTTGGTAGATCAAGTTAAAACAAAGTGAACGCCCCCTAGTGGCTGATTTCAGTACAGGCTTTAAGTCCCTCCCACTATGGAAACAAGTTGAACGTTTTCCTGATTTATATTTTAAAAATTACACCTCAGATCACTTCTTTCCAGGTGTTGACTCCTGTTGTTTCATACTTCACCTACAAATATTAATTTTTAAAGTACATTTAGTAAAAAGCCATAATATTGCTTTTGGTAAATATAGTGTCTTTATTTTAGTTTTTTGTTGAAATGCTGTTTTTTTTTTCATATATATATCATCACGGTGTCTAGATGCTTTTCCTATTTTAACAATCCAAACCTATAAGTAGAAACAGAAACAACTTACCGTATTTATTAAAAACCTCAATGTTTAATATGTTTTGGCTGATTATAAAATTCACTCTCTTTATATTTTCAGTCCAATCGGCAGCCGGTGAAACTCAACCTGCTCACCTGCCAGGTGAAGCCGAGCTCCGAGGACAGGAAATGCTTCGATCTCATTTCTCGTAGGTTTTGCGCACACACGCTCAAACATTTCAGTTAGATAAATGTTATTAAATTAGGAGTTTTTCCTAAAAAGAAAAAAGTCTAGAAGAACAACATGCACTTTGTATAATATCGTTTTTATCTAAAAGACCAGCGCCCTGCTTGCATACTTGATTGTTTGTTGGCCGTTGCATGCTGTTATAAAATGCAAAATTAAAGATTTGCATGCTTAACGCCACACTCTGTTCTCTGCAGATAACCGGACATATCACTTTCAAGCTGAGGACGAGCAGGAGTTTGTCGCGTGAGTATTTGAGATAAACTCCCGTAGAAAAAACCCATCTCATTCAGTTTGTTTACACATTTTTACACCTTATGGTCTAAAATGCATATGACTGCAGGTATCCAGGCTTTAATGTGATAGATTTTTTGTTTTGTTTCTTAATAATCAGGATGACTTTTGGTTAGTCAAATATTATTTATAATTTTGTGGGCGTTGAGTATGTGATGGCGAGGACAGCAGGGAGATTTGTGGTCTGGCGTGAGTCAGGTTGCTGCACCCTTGCACTCTAGCTTCTCACGAACATGCACTAACTGCATGCTAGCACACACAAAGACATAGCATAAGAACAGGAGATATTAGACAAGTCAACAACCTGCTTACACAGAGCGACAGAGGAAGTACTGATAGGCTCATAAAGCCCCCTGTATGTGTGTGTGCGTGTCCATAAAAGGGTTAGTGCAGTGTGTAGATTGCAGGAGCAGATTGTGCTGCACAGTGAGCAGTGGCGGCAGCATATGAAGGGGAGCGTTAGTGTTTCCTGTCTGTGTGATTGACCACAGCTCTACGTGGGCGTTCGTGTTCCTACATCGACGTTTGGCCCACCTCATCTGAGAAGATTAACTCGCTAGCACAAGTAGACTGTCAAGAAAATCACTTGCAGGTTTTTAATAAAACATGAGATTTTTCTACCTGAACATGACAGCAGCAGGTTTTCTGCAGGGTGAGCTTTAAAGAACGAGTAAAGTAAGTGGAATAAAAAAAGAGACGGGCCTTAAATGAACTGTCTACAGAAGATGATTAGTGTTTAAAAGTAATTTATTTAAGAAACAGGAAGAAATCCTGCAAAGACCAGAAATATGTATCATCCGTCAGCTGATGGGTGACAGGTTCTCAGCTCATAGCTTAGTGTTTAAATACTACTACGGGTGTCCTGTACTAAAATGAATCTATTTCTAATCGTATTTAATGCATTTTACTCTTTACCTCCGATCTGCCCCGTGTTGCAGATGGATCTCAGTGCTGACCAACAGCAAAGAGGAGGCTTTAAACATGGCGTTTCGTGGCGAGCCGAGCAGCGGAGGGGAGGATGGATTAGAGGACTTGACTAAAGCCATCATAGAAGACGTGCTGCGCATGCCAGGCAATGAGTTCTGCTGCGACTGCGGCGCTGCAGGTGTGTACTGCTGCTGTCTTCGGGGACAACAACCACCTTCACCTCAGATCTTTAACTTTGGGAACTATTTTATGTGGTTTAGCAGCATCACAGCTCCCTTGAACTCAGAGTCTTATCTGCACAAGCTACGCAGCAAATCCCCCCTGCGGCCTTGAATAAACAAGCGTGTGAATGTGTGTGTGCTAAAGCTGTTAGCATTCAGGACTCAACTCTGGCCTGATCCTCCTCCCCGCCACATCAGGAAGCAAAGACTCAGCACTCAGGAGTGTCGTAGTCATTCAGGCCCTCTGACTGTTAACACACACACACACACACCACACACACACACACACACACACACACTATATAAACAGCAGCTGAAGGGAGGATTTTGTACTCTGAAGAGAAAATAAAACATTTCTAGGCCTGAGAAACAACAACATTACATCACTTTGTTACATAAGTCACACACGCTCCATCGACCCCTGCAATCCGCTGGGACGGAGGGTCATTTGTCATGTCTGCTCTTGTTGCTCCATCCTTCAGTGTTCAGGGTTTCGGTGGATTAAATGTGTTTCTGATGTGATTCCTGTGGCTTAAAAAAAAAAAAACATTACATAAATATTTACAGCTGTGGTGCTTCTAGGCTTTATTATTTTTTTTCTTCTTCTCACAATTAGCATCACGGTTTGTGGCTTTCAAAGGTCACGTTTTTGTTCCTGCCGGTCTGAGAAGAAAGAGGTCGTCGTCTCATTTGATATTCTCCCAGCAACACTCTATGATTTGGAGGTCACACCAGAGTAATTTAGTCATCGTGTTAAACATGCTCCTGGTGACCTGTCACCAGCTCACACCTGGCCTTTGTGCTTGTGTTTGTGTGTTTTCCTGCTTCCTGCGTTTGACTCATTTGTTTTTCCACAGCCTTCTATTTAAAGCATCACTGGGGCCACAACAGGCACAGTCCAGTTTCTGACTGGAGTCTGACAGATTGTAACATCCAGCAGGGATGGAGATCAGTTTCTGTGTTTTAGATGATGCTGATGAGTGACAACCTTAAATAAATGTATATTTGTTTAACCTTGCATGAGCATTAAAATGATTCCTCAGTGCTACATTCTTATAATATAGGTTATAATATCATTTTTTTACGTGTCAGATTAAAGTTTAGTCTCCTGAATGCAGAACAAATTGTATCTTGTGATTGTTTGCAGACCCTAAGTGGCTCTCCACTAACCTGGGAATCCTCACCTGCATTGAGTGCTCTGGTATACACCGAGAGATGGGCGTCCACATTTCTCGCATCCAATCCATGGAGCTTGACAAGTTAGGAACCTCAGAACTCTTGGTGAGTTTAACCCACCCCGAAAAGAAGCTCCTCTAATGCATGACCTTCTCTACAGCGTCTTTAGCTCGGTACAGTTAGGTACAATACAATGATGCAATGCCTTAGGTTATGCTGTGGTGATTTAGGATGTGATATGATTTAAGATGATGCAAAAAATTAAAATCCTGAGTCCCTGCGTCCTCTTCTACATCGGTTTCTTGTATTATCACATGTCTTGTTCAAGTTTTCAGGAAGATTTGGTTTAAATTTTTAAAGTGTAATTATTTACTTCAAGAAAAAAAAGTACGTGTATATTTTAGAACTGCTTATTGGTCAAATATGTTTGTCTTTTATGTTTATGAGGTCTTACTAATGCCAAGTTGTTAGGGAAAATCAAAAATGACCACAAAACTAACGCCTGGATCTCAGGAGAGGATCTATTTGGGAAATTTCCAGCAAACTTTCGTCACAGAAAATTCATAAACTAAACTAAATTCATCTTCTGTTAAGAAACAATTGAGTTGTTTTTGCTCAAATACTGAAAACGTTGCACAGAATCTTATTCAGTATCTTATTCAAAACTTACAAGATCAGTTTGCCCTCGGAGTATGAGCTTAGGATGGTTCGTAGCTATTAAAACACCACATTTCTGCTCAGTAACTCTAGCACTGTTTTTGCTATTTCTGCAGCCATATTGACTCAAATTGAGTCTAAAATCTCAGCTTCCACGTCACCAACGCTCATTTTATTTCCTATGAATAAAACAGTAGAACAGGAACCTCAAACTAGCCTAGACTTTATTTTCTAGAACTAATCTGGGTCTCTATTGTCAATAAAACATATTCTCTAACACTCGTTTATTTCTTTCTCCTCAGCTGGCCAAGAATGTAGGGAACAGTAGTTTCAATGAGATCATGGAGGCGAACCTCTCCTCTCCTTCACCAAAGCCCAACCCCTCCAGTGATATGTAAGTCCTCAGAGTTTCACCACCAAACATCCTCCTCCTCTGAAAACACTCTATAAAAACACAACATTACCCCCCCCCCCCCCCCCCCCCCCCCCCCCCC
>SSNR01000004.1:5445351-5461011 GCA_006937965.1 Callopanchax toddi
CCCCCCCCCCCCCCCCTCCCCACAGGACAGTGAGGAAGGAGTTCATCAACGCTAAGTATGTAGACCACAAGTATGCGAAGAAGACGTGCACGTCAGCAGCTGCTAAGATGATCGAGCTGTTCGAGGCGGTCCAGTCCCGGGACCTGCTGGCTCTCATTCAGGTCTACGCGGAGGGGGTGGAGCTTATGGAGCCGCTCCCTGAGACTGGACCGGTGAGTTAAACCACTCTGAGTCTGAAACACAGGTTTAAAGTCCAAAAGGACCTTACTTTTTGATAAATCTGCTGTTTTTTTTTAAAGGTTTTCATGCACTGCATTGAATATGCACAGAGAAAAACCCCAAAATAAAACCTTTCTGTTGTAGTTCTCAACTTTTTTTAATTAAAGTAGCTTTAGTTCAGGAAGTTTCTGCATATTTTTTTATTCCATGTGAGAAAATATTCCTGGAATTTAAATATGATATCAGTTTTACCCTCTACAAACACACGAGGACTGTGGCACAGATTTAGTGTCTGAAGAAAAGCAGCGTCTGGTTGCAGTTCATAAATCATGCTGATGGGAGTGTCCAGTACTGCAGGCGTCTTTCTAGGAAATAAAGACGTTTCAGTGATGATTGGCTCAGTTTGTGTTGAGCCACACAAACCTGTCGAAAACCGGTCATTTAAAATCAGTCCTTGTTCAAATGGAAGGTGGTTAACTCCTCAGGTAAAATCTTCAATATTTTCTTTGTCCAGGTTTTACTAAACAATGTTTGTGAAATCTACTTTGATTCATAAACTTTGAATGTCACCAGATTCCAGTTAAAGGAATTTATTTTCTAAAATGTTAAGAAGACAAAGAAAAGGTAACATCAGCTGAAAAAACCCTTTGATGACAGTTTATGAACATTTTATTGCTTCAGTGCACAGATGTTCTGAATATTTCCTGAAAATTTCACCTGTCTTTGTGTGGGATCAAACTTTATGATCAAGTCTCTCTGATCCAACTTTATCAATTAAACTTCCTATGTGTCAGAGTCAATTTCCACCAGCTCTCTTTGATTTTTGTCTTCATTCCAGTGGATTTTTCTGCCTGATTTTTGGGACTTCCACACACATTAGTCCACTGGTTCGCAGTCGGGGCTTAGTGGTAGCCATTTGTTTAGTTTTTTCTGAAAAGGAATCACATCCTTTAAGTGTTGTTGTGTTCTTCAACTTGTGTGAGAATTTACTCCATCTTAATGACATAATAAAAAAAAGCAACTTTTAAATAGTTCTAGTAGCAGACGATTAAGTTTTCATTCATATAAAACTAATTAATGTCAAATGAGACAAACCTTGTAATTTAAAATTTCATATTTAGGATTACATTTCCATGTTTTTTTTTCTTCCAAAGTTTACCTTTAGATGTATTTTTTCTGCATGCTTTTAGCATGACTTGTCTTACTTTTGTGGCATCTAATTAAAACAAAATCTAAAGAAATGCATTGTGAGTCAGTTTATTTTTCCCAGCAGCACTTGAGTTTAGAATAATGTAGCTTGGCGGCTGTTCTGATGATGTCGTCTTCTGCTATTCCAAATAAATTAGCACTAATGGAGAATCTCTTGGTTCACACGCTCTCTCCTCTTGGTGGTGTTGTACAACATCTGTGTATCCTCTGGCAGCAGCTCTCGGCCTTGTCAGACTTTAAATTAAATGATGTAATTGGCTGCTGAAAAGCTCAGCAATTAGCCGCTGTGATTCCTTTAAATACAAATGTTACACTCTGAAAGAGAAACTCATGTAAATAGAAACACAACAGGGCTATAGATGCCTTTTGGAATTAATTTTATGCCCCAAAAAAGCATTATCAGAGAGATTATCCAGATAGTTAATTGATTTTTTTTTGTCTTATATGAAGTTTATTCTTATTAGGAAAACCAAAATGAAGTTTCTAGATAAAGAAACGGATGTAGATGCTGAAAGAAGTCAAGAGTCCTTTCACCAGTAGGTGGTGATATCATGTGTTTTTTTTAATTCCTGTTTTTTGCAGCACTGCTTCAGGCATGAATAAACATTAAATAACGAGCCGCGGATGCTGAAGACGCTGCGCCGTAAACAAAACGCATGATCGGACCTAATCTGACATAAACGGGTCACGGTTTTATAACAGTAACATGGTAGTTCCCTGATTAAAAATCAGATGCTGCAGCAGCAGAGGGAAAGGATGCTGTGATGACGGAGGGAACTGCTGCTGCTGCTGCTGCTGCTGCCGTCTGCACCACAAAGTCTGACTCACCAGTATCTGATCTGCTGCTGTCAGTGACTCTGACGGGCTGCAGAGTGACATCCCAAATCTCCTTACAGTCCTTACATTCACCTTTTGAATAAAGTCACATTTAAATGCTTTCATCATTTTCTGTCATTAGTTGACGTTTAGTCACCTACAAAACACTAAAAACTGCGTCAAGATTGCAGAATTTTTATTTTTAGGAGCCATTTTGTTTACTGCAGTTTGTTTAAATGCTCACACACACACACACACACACACACACACACACACACACACACACACACACACACACACACACACACACACACACACACACACACACACACACACACACACACACACACACACACACACACACACAAAAAACACAGAATAGATGCTACCCAGCATCTCACCAAGGCTTTGCTGTGTTTTGTTGCCCCCTGCAGGAATCTGGAGAAACAGCACTGCACTACGCCGTAAGGACGTCCGATCAGACCTCACTACATTTAGTGGACTTCCTTGTGCAGAACAGGTACTGAATTAAGAGCTGTTCTTTTATTAAAATACCCAAACATTATCACATATACATGGATCAGCTTTGACTGTAAGGCAGCTGCAGAAATGTCCTAAAACATGTCGATGTTTATGACGATAATCATGGAATTTCTGTAAAACAGGCTGTAATGAGTTAAATTTTAGTCTGTATTTTATCTGTGCTCCAGTCTGCAGTGAAGCCATGAGGAGCAGAGGTAGGCTTAACGCTGCACGGCTCAGATTCCCACAAGGCAAACAGAAATGGGTCAAACTCCTGCTCTCTGCCTTAATTTATTCCTTTCTTTTCAGCTGTTTATCCACCACAGCTCCATCAGCCTCCATAGGAACAAGCAGGACTCTTCAGTTCAATAATAACCACATTTTTACAATTATTCCTATCATAGAATTAAAATGTCAAGCATGGAATGGAAAAAACGTGTGTTTTTTATCAGTATTTGAAAGAAAAACCTTTCATCTGAACCAGAAGGCCTCTGGAAAACACCTCCAGGTGTCCTGACCATATGAGTCTCAGGGTTTTTTTTTGTGTGTGTGTATTTTTTCCGCAGTGGTAACCTGGACAAGCAGACTGAGTGGGGCAACACCGCCCTGCATTACTGCTGCATGTACGAGAAGCCAGAGTGCCTCAAGTTACTCCTGAGGGGGAAACCGGCCACAGACATCAGTGAGTCGGGGTTCATCCTCCCGTTTATGTCGTCTGTACACACGCATCAAGCTCTAAGCGTTGATGGCTTTTTTCCCCACCCTCCCCTTTCCACACATTTCAGCCAATCAGAACGGAGAGACGGCTCTGGATGTTGCCAGGCGACTGAGGAACAGTCAGTGTGAGGAGGCAGTGAGTACCAGGAGCCGAGCAGCCGAACATTAAAGAGGAAAATAGACTCCCAGATTAAAACCCTACAAAAAACAGATGGAAATATAAACTGGTAGAAAGAAACTAAAGCTTTTAGAGATGAAACAGTTTTAAAGGAGAGGATGAGTCAGAACACTAGATGGCAGTCAAGCCTCTCTCAGGCCAGAGGCGACAGGAACAGCCCAGTGGAAGAAACTGTGCCTATTAACTCAAGTATGAAAAAGCTGATAAAAAAAAACTAAAATCAAGTGTAGAATCTTTAAAATATAAGCAAATTTATTTTAAAAAAAACACGTATTATTGTGTTTTACATGACTTGATAAGAACAGGTTGTAGATCAGTATTTTACTTGTTATTTTGCTTGATTCTTGCAGCTTGTGCAGGCTGCAGAGGGGAAGTTCAACCCTCACATCCACGTGGAGTATGAGTGGAGCCTCCGACTGGAGGAGATGGACGAGAGCGACGATGACCTGGATGATAAGGTGATAAAACGGTTTTAAAGGCTGCATTTTATTTTAAAAGAGACAGAAATGAGTTATTTCCACTAAAATGTAACCCTGATGGTGTTTCTACAATAAAAAAAACAAACTTTCTTCTTTTGCTTTTCTTTTAAAGAGATATTTTACACTCTGTTTCATCAGAGTGCATTATTTTAGCGTCTAACTTTATTTAAACTTGTTGGTAAACATCTTCCTGACGGAGTTTATCTAGGAGCTCCTCCTCTATCATTCAGTTGCTTGACTTTTTGGAGGAGAGCCAGTTTTCTGTCCCCAGCGTTCATCACGTTAACAGCTATTCAAGCCAAGACTGGCTGTGAATGAGAGTAAAATAAAAACGTGTGATTATCAGACAAAAGCCAATAGTTTTACATCTGTAACAAACTGACTGAAAAAGCTATTTGACTGATTACATATGAGGTCTCATAAATCTTTTCCCTCTGTTATTTTCATGTAACGTTGCCTGTAATGAGCCAAACAACCGATTTTAAAATGAACAAATAAAAGGGCAGGAAAACATAAAACAAGTGGGGCTTGTTGACATCTAACCTAAATGTCCTGAAACCACAAAATATGTTCAAATATTCTAAAGATTCTGGGAGATTTTTTTATATGAAAATACCAGGGCTTTCAATAAAAAAGAACATTATTTTAACTCTCCAAAACCAGATCTTACCAGGCAAAAGGACTTCTTTACGTAGAGGTTTATAACTAATGTAGTAAAGTTAAACAGATTGATTCTTTGGGTTGTACAAAAGTTTACAAAACTTATTTGCAGTCAGATTTCTGTCATTTTAAAAAACGTTGTTGGAATCAACGATCAGTGAGGACTTCTACATGTTTTTTTAAGAGTTAGATTTATTTTTGCATATTTGTTTTTGCTCTGATGGGTAGCTAAGACTGGAAAACGTATCTAAATGTTATCGTCCCAGTATCAGTGTGTAGACGTCTCATAAACACACAAACTGCATTCCAATATGAACCCGTCCTCTAATGTAGTGAAGTTCTGGTTTAAGGAAATAAATGAAACAAGCTAAATAAAAATAAATAAAGGAGAACATTTTTTAAATAATGAGTGTTTTAGAACTCATAACTTTTAAATCTGTTTAAAATATATACAGTATGGGTTCTAATATGCTGTAATGGAAATTTAATTATATTAATATTAATGCAATAATAACATAAGGTAGTGAAGTGTTACTATTTATTCAAACATTCCCAGAGCTCGTAGAGTTTTTTTAGTTTAATAGTATTTTTTCAGTGCATGTGGCAAATAAAAATTAGATGAGTGAAATAAATAAACAAAATAAACGAAAAAAGATATCGGGACAAAAATCTTCTCCATCAAGTAAAACGAGATGTCCTTCAGGTGCTCTGATTAACGTCTGGTCTCATGGTGTCCCTCCCTCCACAGCCCAGTCCCATCAAGAAGGACCGCTCTCCGAGGCCTCAGAGCTTCTGCCACTCCTCCAGCCTCTCTCCGCACGACAAGCTCTCCCTGCCGGGCTTCATCACCCAGCGGGACAAGCAGCAGCGTCTCTCCTACAGCGCCTTCACCAACCAGATGTACAGCGTCTCCACCGACCTCAGCTCCTCCCCGGTGGCCGACGGGCCGCCGCTGCCACCTAGGAACCAGGGCAAAGGTCAGACATGTCTGCTCCAGGAGCTCTCGCCTCCATTTATAGACGGCCACCCGTTTTATCAGCTTATACGAGGCTAAAATTGGTTTTGTGACCCATAAATCTAAAGTGGTCTAAAAGGTTGTGTGTTTGATTATCACAGACAAAATATCGCCCGTAAAATAGCTTCATTATCCAGAACCTAATCAGCTGCAATCACTTTACTGAAAAGTTTCCTCTTTGTGCTGTCAGTCACACACACACCCTGCAGTGGTATGCAGTTTGTCAGCGCACAGAAAGCAGGTGTCATCAGGATTACTTATAAAGTAAACCTTAAGGAAAACATGGCTGCAGGAGAGGGCAGGGAAAGGAAAGCTGGATGCACACTTCCTCATTAAGTCTGGAACGACGCTGGGTGTGCTGCCTCTGCAGGATTACGATTAAAACTAACACTCCTCCCTCTGTTGATCTGTCACAACCTCAAACATTAAACAAACATCACACGCCTGGAAACCCTGCAGAAGCTCCTGTTGCAACACCCTTCCTAACAATCCACTGTTTCAGCATCTGAGCTCATTTTTAGTTCAAGCTGTGAAATGGAACTGGTTTCTGCTGCAACAGAGCATGAGACAGCTAGGTTGAACTGTCTTTGTGTACAGATGTTAAAGGAAAAACAATATTTCCAAAATATCATCACAGATAGAGTTTTTAAAGATAAAAGTGAAGTTTTAGAAGCAGTTTCAATGTTCTTTGTTTTTTTTGAGGATATATTGTAGCTACAAGATCATGTCGTTGATTTAACTCAGAAAATGTGATTAGAAGTTCAACTATTTCACTAATATTGACAAAAGAGCATTTTCTGAAACTCATAGCAAGTTTTACCTCTGTCGTTTTCACCTAATAAACTCCGTAATCGCTCACAGAACAGGTGGGTGTATTATGAACTGTATATTATCAGTCAGTTCAGGAGGGGAGAATATAGATGAGAAGTTGAGGGAATCTTCCTAAATCTCTGAGTCCTGATTGGTTGAGAGGAACCACACCCTAATCTTGACTCTCATAAACATCACAGACGACGGTCTGCAAAAGCATTTCTGAAGACCTGAGAGCTCATCATCATCCATATTTAATGATTTTAATGTCTCTCACTTATGAAGTTTTGACATCCTTCAAATATCACAAATGGAAATCAAGGGTCAAAGGTTAAAAGTAAAGAAATCATCATAATGAGCTAAAGGTGCTTTTCTGGAATCTGGTTAGTGTCCATTGACTTCTTAGCAACATCCACCATGTTTTTTAGTAAAACCAAATAAAACCTGTTCTGGTTAAGAAGCACAGTGGGAGGAGCGTTATAGAACCTGGATGAGTTCTGATCACTGAAGAGATCAAATCCCAAACAGCATGAAGAGGTTTTAACCAACAGCATCAGGATGGAAGCTTATAATCAATATTTTATAAGTCATTTACTCAGAAATCCTATCAATTCCAAATACTTCTCCATGGAGGTGAATCAAAAAGAAGAAGCTGCTAATGTTAGCCTAAATGTGGCTTTTTCAGCCTGGAGCTGACCTCTTTGTTTGACAGAGCTTTACCTGTTCAGTTCCTGACCTTTAAAAAGCTCTACAGCTCCTTTATTGTAGAGATTTGACATGATTATCCCTAAAGTTACAGCTTGTTGTTGTTGTTGTAAGGACATTTTGATCGTTTAAAGTGATGATTGCTGAGTGAAAGGACACATCCATGCGTTTAATATGACATTCTAACTCCAGATGTTCCCCCTCAGCAGGTGCTGGGGAGCTCGCTGCTCAGCACCTGCTTTACACCGTCCCTCCTCTTTTTTCTTTGCTTGTCACTGATAAGATTTCATCTTGTTATTTTCCAGTGTGTGGGAGCAGCTCTTTATAAGACCGACATGCTTGGAAGATTCTCTCCCACACTCCTCCTCATCTCGCTCTCTTTTTCTTTCTCTTCTCCTTTTTTCTTTTTCTTTTTGTTTGTTTTGTTTCTCTATTCTTTCAGCTCCACACTTGGCATTCCTTGGCTCTCATTCGCACTACGCCACTCTGGCAGGCACTCGACCATACATCAGTGAATATCTTGTTTTACGTTCTCCCCTCTTTTATCCCTCAGTTGTTTCCTCCTTTACAGCTCACATGTTTGGGGTCAAAGCGTTGTTTGAACTTAAAGAGATAGTTCAGCTCTTTTGAAGTCGGGTTCTGTGAAAAACCTGTGAACAATAGTTCTCTGGGTGATTAGTTGCATTGTAAAGTTTTGATCTATTAGAGGTTAAATCATTTACAACTTCTCATTTTATATGATTATTATTTATCAGTGACATCATAATAATTTACCTCCATATTTATTTAATTTTATTGAATGCATTTAATATTTTTTGCAGTAGCTACTTTTTAACGACATGTTTTCCTCCCACATTGTGGTGGATATTCTCGCAATGCATTGTGGGTAGCATGTGACGTCAGTATATGCTAATTGTTGAAAGTGGAGGTTGTTGTAAGACGACATCAGTTTGTTTGGACTAGCTGTCAGAGCTAATCTCGCTTTCTTCAAACTGAGGTTGTTCAGAGTGTTACCTACAGCAGGTGAGATATTAATTAGTCATAAACCGTCCCATTTCCAAAGATCTGCGCTATCTCTTTAGCTATTGGGCCATGTAGGGTTATTATTTTGTACCTACATGATTTTTGTGTTTTTTAAATTCTGGGATGACTTCCGACCATCGCTGAGCTGTAAACTCTAAACCACAGCTGATTCCTCTCTGGCTGAGCTCTCTATTGGCTGCTTCCATCCTACGTTTCTCTACGTTAGTTACCAGTGAGTGATTTAGATTCCCAGTAGAACCAGTAAGACATGTTCACAAAAAGAAAAACCCACAGATCATCGTGTGCCTCTTGAGGTTTTACATCTCCATCCTGTCACTTATATTTGTTTCGTTCTGACTCTCTTGTCCATTCTCTCTCTCTTTTATCTGTTTTTTTAATATATATGTTTTTTATTTATGTGTTCATTTGTTTTGGGGGACTGACCTCATCACCTCATGTGTGTTATGTATCACTCCTCCAGCTCCTCCCCCATCCGGCCCTCCCTCCACACTCACACCAGGAGGCAGCTCCACCCTGTCCAAGAAGAGACCTCCGCCCCCCCCTCCCGGACACAAACGCACCCTGTCTGACCCACCCAGCCCGCTCTCTCACAGTCCGCACAGTAAAGGGGGATTAACCGGGGGTGAGACACAAGCACACCTAAACAGTAGCGCTGATGAACTCCAGCTCGAAATCTCTAAACGTCTAATCAACACTACTTGAAGATTATGGCAAAATATGAACTCAGATTTCAGTTTTTCCTGTTTTTCAGAGCTGAAATATATTGAACAACCTGCTATCTATTTAACAGATACATTTTTTTTAGAAGTTTAATAGAAATTCTACCCACTTTTATTCATTTTTGATCAATTTTTTTGTCCCTTCTTGAAGTTTGAGGCATTTAAATTTAACAAAGTCTTTTTACTAAGATTGAAAACTTAATTTTTACTCAGTATTTTATTTAAGTATTTCAATAGATCTCAATAATTGGCCTTTTTAGTTTAGCTGTAGTATGTTTCTGCTATATGCAGAAGATGCATTTGTATTTTTAAGAGACAGTTTAGCTCACAAGCATGCAGATAGTAAACAAAACAAATCATAATCTTTCTCCTATTTTTTGGCATTCATCATTTAGTCTTCGTTTTTGCATTCTGTGTCTCACCTACGTCAACACCCAGCCAGCCACAGATGAAATGCTTCAGAAACCACAGTAAATGGTTGAGATGAGCTCATGGAGAGCTCAGCCAGATGACGTTTCTCCCATTGTTTTATTTAACCATCAGCATGTTGATTTATTTCCACATTTATAGCAGATTAATTCCTCCACTAGTGCTGTGATGTGGTCTAAGTGATGCGTTTGTTGTTGCTGATGTTAATATTTTAGGGAGCGACTCCACCCCTCCTCCGGTCACTAAGATGTCTCCTGTTTCTAACAAGTTTGAAGGCATTCCTCAGCAGCAAAGGTAACGGGAACTCACTCAGGACTTTTGTGTCTGAAACGTTTTCCTTTTTGGTTTCTGAGTGCATCTAAAAATCTTTCCCCAGCACTACTTCAAGCAACACAAAGTCTACACTTGGTCCAAGAGTTCTTCCCAAACTACCTCAAAAAGGTACGGTTTTGGGCACTTTTTAAAGTTTGATCAAACTTGTTATTTACGTGTTTCTGATTGGGTTCTGTCTGCAGTGGCGTTGCGTAAGATTGACACCATACATCATCCGTCTGTGGATAAGCCCAGCCTTCCCCCAGAGGTCTTCCAGAAGTCCCCTCCAGCGACGGAAACCATTCATAAGGTGGCTCTGGCGGATAGGCCTCAGCCAGGCGACCTGCCCCCCAAACCGCAGGTGTCTGAACTCCCCCCGAAGCCCGGGGAGCTTCCTCCAAAGCCACAGCTCTCCGACCTGCCTCCTAAACCTCAACTGGGGGACCTACCACCCAAACCACAGCTCAAAGACCTCCCTCCCAAACCTCACCTCGCCGACATCCCCCCCAAACCGGGGTCAGCAGAGTCCACTTCAAGGCCGCCGCCTGGAGAGACCACACAGAGGCCACAAACACAGCCTCCGCCTCCGCCTACACCTACACCTCAACCACTAGACTCACCGTCACCTAATCAGCAGACAAATATAGCAGCTCCTCTACAGCAACCTGCCGAGGACGCCAACGGGACCCCACCAGGGACCGCAGAGACCCCGGTCCCCCTCCCAAGGAAGATCAACACAGTATGGATATACTTGTTCTGATTATTGGAGTTTTAGGCATTTTGTATTTCATATTTGTTTTAATTAGGGAGTAAATAAGACCACAGATACATAAAATTACAACATTTTAAAAGTGTGGCTCTTTAGAAGCAGAAATATTATTTGTCCAGATGTTTTTACAAAATATAGAGACAAATCAGTTCCTTTTGTTCAGTTTTCCTTCCTGTGTGTTCAGGGGAAGAATAAAACCCGCCGGGTGAAGACGATCTACGACTGCCAGGCCGATAACGATGACGAGCTGACGTTTGCTGAAGGAGAGGTGATTATAGTTACAGGAGAGGAGGACCAGGAGTGGTGGGTAAGTTGGGTTTAACTCCTAATACCACAGTTTAAACTCCCCACAGCTTCATGAACCAGAGCAACTTGTCAAAAAACTGATTTTGACTCATTTGTCCTTCCAGATCGGACACATTGAAGGAGCCCCGGAAAGAAAAGGGGTGTTCCCCATGTCTTTTGTGCACATCTTAAGTGACTGACAGCCAGACAGACTTGCACTACGTCTCTCCTTAAACAGGGAGGCCATGTAAATAACTCTTAAACAGTATCACCCCTCGTCATATGACAGGTGAAAAAGGAAAAAAACAACACAATAATAATGAAGAACCAAGAAGACTCCTCTAGACCTGGATGCCACATCCATGCTGTACAAAGAATGTGTGTATTCTTCCTCTACCAGTATTATCTTAACCTTATAGCATGGCTGAGACAGAGCCACTCTCAAAGCCCTAGCACTTACCTTAAAGTCTATGTTTATGCTGTTCCTGTGTATATATGTATGTAAATATATATATTTGTGTGTGAGTGTACATACATGTTTTATTGTACAAAACATGTACCATTGCTCTCTGCCTGTCTGATTAAGCATCAGGTTAGCAGAGTCTGAATTTTATCTGTATTAATTTACCGGCCCTCGAGTAATTATCAGCTTATATTTCTGGAAGACGAAGAAGAAAAAAAGGACAAATATGAAATGGAATGTGAAATAGGTCATTATGTCATTATTTGTGTCTTGCATCCCTGTTTTACCACCCTAGCTTGACTGAAGGTGGATCTCCCCCAGATGCAGCGTTTCCATTAAATGTCGCCCCGTTCTTGCTTGCTTTGTGTGTGTTATGGTTGTTTTTAACCGTACAGAAACCTGCTGCTAACGTGTGGTGGAATATCAAAGCCTGTGGTTCACTGTAGGTCACTAATTTACCCCTTGTTACACTGTTCACTGTATGTGTGTGCTCTGTGTGTGAACTCAACGCCATCTCAAGTCCTTTTGACTTTTTTTTTCTTTTCTGTGCATGGTGTAACGATGACTGGAAACGAGTGGAGTGCTGCGTTCAAACACCTCAGGGTTTGAAGAGCCACTATTATTTAGCAGGACTACAAACAAAACATGACGTTTCCTGTTGTTTAAGCCACTATCAGCCACAAGTATGGGAACCCGAAGAGGACATCTTAGCAATAACTTGATTTTCTCACAGGCTAGGGAGTTTCACAACCTGTGTTCACAGTTCAGTGTCTTGTAAAACCTCATGAGCTTGAATTTTTATTTTTTAAGTTTGAGTTGTGTAATTTCATTCCATGTTACCGGATTCAGTACATTTCCAGGTTGCCCGTTGACCAGGAATGTCTCTCAGATGAAGGTTGGAGACGATGTATTTTTCACCCAGTCCTCACAGATTTGCAGTTCTTCCCATGTTAAGGAACAAACCCATCAACCCATTGTATCAATAAAAAGTGCTGTACTTAACTGAGCCTGCTCTTTCACTTGTGGTCTGGATAAAGTCCAGAGGAGCCTTCATTAGAATGAATGGCGTTCCTGAGAAGTTTGTAGATGTTATGGTTAGGCTGGGGAAAAGTTCCGTTAAGACCTAAGCTGCTCAAATTGAATTGAATTCTTTATTCCCAACATAAAACATTTTATACAACACAAAACAAAGTCCGAAAAGGAATAGTTAGAAGTAAAACTTATACATTTCTACCCCCTTCTCACTTATCAACTTCTCATATTAAATCATTAAAAAATATAAAATAAAACATGTGAAAATGAAAATAAAGTGAGAATACAAAATATATTATACTAAGTAACAAGTAGATTAAAACACTTATCAACTTCCTGTATTACCCTTTTTTTTAAATAAAAATGTATTTCATTTTTCATAAAATAAACAATGTTATTAAACAAATACAACTTATAATACTTAAATGAAAAGGAGCAGAAAGAAGAAAATCTTATATATGTTCTGCCCCATTTACACTGTAAATCAATCAATAACCATAAAAATAAAATGTTCATCAATAAAAATGACTCAGCTGCCAGGCAGCATGCCAACCAGGGGCGTGGCTACGGGTGGGCCTGGGCGGGCCTGGGCCCACCCACTGTGTACCTGGGCCCACCCAATCAAATGGCTTCCTCAACAAAATTATACATATTTGTTTCATTTTTGAGGGATTTCATTTAAGTCATCATGAAATGAAATAGAACAGAGTAAATTTGACATCAACAGCATGAATGTGTTGTGGTGATTTCATAACTATGACATCATTTGTAAGTCTTGCTCTCATTGGCTATTTTGAATAATTTCGGAACTCTCCAGACAAGCTACGGTAACAGCGCAGCTGTGCATATGCTGCTGTGACTTGTAGTGTCAACCAAAGCATTTAAGAAATGGAAAACAAATCTTCATTTCAAAATGTTTCAAAAAACAAAAAGTGGAGGACCTGTCCTGTGTTACAGGGTTAATGTGCTTTGGAATTTAGATGTTTTGTTCAAATATCTTTCTGTCGGTTTCTGACAGTGGTTCCTCTCTTTTGCAGTTCACATTTTGCAGCCTTGTACTTTCGCGGAATGTTTTGTGCAACTTTGCATGCTTTAAACTTTTTTTTACAGCGCAGTGTTCATGCATCCTGACAATCTCCTCCATGGAGCGGAGCGTAGTGCGTCCTGACGATCTCCTCCATGGAGCGGAGCACAGTGGCGATCTCCACCATGAAGCAGAGCGCAGTGCGTCCTGACGATCTCCTCCGCGGAGCGCAGTGGCGATCTCCTCCATGAAGCAGAGCACAGTGCGTCCTGACGATCTCCTCCATGGAGCGGAGCGCAGCGCGTCCTGACAATCTCCTCCATGGACCGTAGCGCAGCGCGTCCTGACGATCTCCTCCATGGAGCGGAGCTCAGTGCGTCCTGACTCCCTTTTGCGCGCTGACCAAGAGTCTGGATGAGTAGCGCCCTTATGCCCCCTTCCCTTTACAAGCTTCTTTTCTGCAGCAAGGTGGGAATGACAATCTAGACTTTTACAAGTATAAAATATGTTTTAACTGATTGACAGACTGCAGAATCAGAACCATGGAGCAGCAGGATGTCTCCAAACAGTGCGCTCTCCGCTTCTCTCTTTTTCCTCTCTCTCTCTTTCTGTGTGTCCGACCTGAAATAATTAACGTATTGGTATAAAGGTATATGCCTGACATTAATCAGAGAGCACAGATTAATCGGGCTGAAATTGAGACCTCTAGTGATAAACACAGAGCAGCTCTCAGCTCACTTCTCTCAGCATCAGCTGTTTTTTTGTTTTTTACCGCAACGAGCAGGTGTCCGTCAGACGCGATCAGAAACATCAGTGAAGTGATTTATTCAGCTGTTCTGATGATCAGGTTGTGTTTAAACGAGATCAGTGTGAAAATGTTCATGCCTGTCTGAGAGAAGTGTGTAGTGAGGAGTTTTACAGGCTTTAAACTTCTGGAGTTATTGTAAAAATATAAAACTGATTCTTGGCGGATTTCACCGCATCTGCGGGTTATTTTTAGAACGTAACTCCAGAATAAACAAGGAATCACTGTATAGACACAGATCTGCTTAAACAAAAGTGACATTTACAAATACACTCATTTTCAATTACATTTTTGGGCCCACCCATTTTTTATTAGGCCCGGCCGAAAATCTATTTCTGGCTACGCTACTGATGCCAACTGTTTGCAAACAAAAACTTCAGATACTGATTCAATCTATTAACTACAATTCTTTGCCGAGCAATACAGGAAAAGAAAAATGAAGAAAGTACAATCAAGATTATTGCATATAATTTAACTTTTGTTTTTTTTTTTTTACATTCTTAAACATTTTAATTGATTTTACCTCTTTCGTTTCATGTTCCAGATTGTTCCATAACCCGACTCCATACACGGAAACACATCTCTCCAACACTTTAGTTCTAGGCTTTAGAAATATCTCACTTCCTTTTAAGTTACAACAACTTTGCCTTTTTTCAAATTTCATTTGGATGTTTTTTGGTAAAGATTTAATGTGAGCTTTATAAACCAATTTTAATATATTATGATCAACTAAATCTTCAAACTTAGCAAACAATGGACTAGTTGGAGCTCTATAACTACTTGAGTAATGATTCTTACAGCTCTTTTTTGTAGAAAAAAACTGGTTGCATATGTGTTTTATATGTTGTTCCCCAGATCTCAATATAGTAAGTCAGATATGGAACAATCAAGGAATTATATAAAAGAAATAAAGCATTTTTCAGAGAATCCTTTACCTTATGCAATATACCAATTGTTTTTGCTATTTTAGTTTTTACACCATTAATATGTGGCTTCCAAGTAACATTTTCATCAATAATGACCCCTAAAAACTTAATTTCCCTCACTCTTTCAATAGCAACATCTATTTAACCCAGCTCAACATAAATATTCAGTAAACTTTTGTAGCTTTTTTTAAATTTATATTTTCTCAAATCTTCAATTTGTTCCATAAATCCACCCCACATACTGTCAATACTACAATCATTTTAGTACTCCCTGTACAGTTACCTTAATTGACCTGTACACCAATACTTTGTCCAATTTAGAATTTAAAACCCATCCTTAGTGTTCTTTAAACCCTTCTAATTGGCTTGAGTTTCATCTTTAACTACAAGTAACTTTCTGCTTTCAGTGTTGGGTTTTAAAGCTTGGCACAAAAGTACCAGCCAACTTGCACTTTTCATTGGCAAGTAAGAACATTTATACATGTTTTAAAAAAAAAAAAAAAAAAAAAAAAAAAAAAAAAA
>SSNR01000004.1:5461021-5480614 GCA_006937965.1 Callopanchax toddi
TTTTAAAAAAAAAAAAAAAAAAAAAAAAAAAAGCAAAGCTTAGAAATGGCCAAGTTTTGGTTACAATGTTAGCCATTTAAACTAATCTTTGCATGAATAGCCTTCAAATTCATCCCAATAGGAAAATTTTATTTTAATCGTTTTGCGTTTTCAGTTAAAGATTAAAAATTCACTTTGAAGGTTATGAGCATCTTAGCCATGAGTTTATTGGACCTTGACAATTTCAGTCATATTTTAGTGTATCCAATGAGAATAGCCAAAATGCAAAGTTGTGTACAAGTAGACAGTCAGCATTCTAGTCTGTACTTATAATCCAACTCAACATTTGTCATTAAACACTTAAGTCAATAGGTCAAACAAGATAAACATATTCCATTCAACTTAAATTTATTAAATTAAATTCTCCAATTCTCAGGTCAAAATAAATTCACAACTCATTTAACCAAAAAACACCCGATTGTATAACTCGAGAACAGAATTGTACACTTAAAATCAAATACCTAAACATAAAGACATTCTTTAATAAAATATTCACAGGTAGTCTTAAGAAATAAATTACTCCACAACCATTTATTTTGTGACTTGGGTTTTGAGAGAGCCCTTTGACCCTTGGTCCTTCTCCACCGACTTGATGACTCCAACAGCAACAGTCTGCTTCAGGTCTCTGGCTGCAAAGCGACCTATGAAGACGAGGGATGTTTAGAAAGTTAACTTTGAAAAATGCACCAAAAATAAAAAAGCCCAACACATTACCTAAAGGAGGGTAGTTGAAGAAGCTCTCCACACACATGGGCTTCACAGGAACCAGTTTGACTGTGGCAGCGTCTCCAGACATCAGTATCTGAGGGTGATCCTCCAGCTTCTTGCCTGTACGGCGGTCAAGCTTCTCCTTCAGCTCCACAAAGCGACAGGTGACGTGGGCGGTGTGGCAGTCGAGTACAGGGGAGTACCCAGCTTTAATCTTCCCTGGATGGTTCAGGATGATGACCTGAGGAGAATCGGATTTAATTGGCTCTGAGAAAACAAGGCGAC
Source organism: Callopanchax toddi (assembly GCA_006937965.1). Classification (NCBI taxonomy): domain Eukaryota; kingdom Metazoa; phylum Chordata; class Actinopteri; order Cyprinodontiformes; family Nothobranchiidae; genus Callopanchax; species Callopanchax toddi. Next base: position 5,462,054 of record SSNR01000004.1, read on the forward strand.
GTGGTTCAGTTTTGTAACAAACCTGAGCTTCAAAGCTCTGGACATCTGAGGGGGGATCCTGCTGAGCGTTCCCAGCCACATCTCCTCGCCGCAGGTTTTTAACAGACACATTCTTGATGTTGAAGCCAACGTTGTGCCCTGGTAGAGCCGTGTCCAGACCCTGGTGGTGCATCTCGATGGACTTCACTTCTGCAGTGAGCTTGGCTGGGGAGAACATCAGGGTCATGCCAGGTTTCAGGATGCCAGTTTCTATCTTGCCCACTGGTACAGTCCCAACTCCTGGTGAAGAGACCAAAGCACTTTAAGACACCTGATTCAAATTTAAGTGATTAGAACATATGCACAACTCCTTACCTCCAATTTTGTACACATCCTGCAGAGGTAACCGTAGTGGCTTGTTCACTGTGCGCACAGGCGGTTGAATCGAGTCCAGGACTTCAAGCAGAGTCTTCCCACTTGCAGTTCCTTCTTTGTGTCGCACTTTCCATCCTTGGTACCACGGCATCTGAACACAAGTTACTTTAACATAGTCCACCTCAACATTTGGTCATTTTAGGCCAGGTACCTTTTGAGTTGGAGTGATCATGTTCTCTCCCGTCCAGCCGGAAACGGGAACAAACGGTATCGCTGCAACATCATAGCCAATCTTCTTTAGGAAGACCCTAACGCCTCGCACCACTTCCTCATAGCGTTTCTGGCTGTACGGCGGCTCTGTCGAGTCCATCTTGTTGACGCAGACGATCATTTGTTTGACGCCCAGAGTGTAGGCCAGTAAAGCATGCTCTCTGGTTTGACCACTTCTAGATACGCCAGCTTCGTATTCACCTTTGGCAGCAGAGACCACCAGGAGGGCGACATCAGCCTGAAACACCACAAAGCTTTAACCAACCCCTTTAAAGAGGAGCACTTCATTTTATTTAGTTTTACCTGTGATGTCCCAGTTATCATGTTCTTGATGAAGTCACGGTGGCCTGGAGCGTCGATGATGGTCATGCTGTATTTCTGGGTGTTAAATTTCAGCAGGGAGATGTCGATGGTGATCCCTCGCTCCCGCTCGGCCTTCAGCTTGTCCAGCAGCCAGGCGAACTTGAAGGAACTCTTCCCCATCTGTGAAGCAAATAAGAGTATAAAATATACAAGTTTTACATTCTTTAAACGCTTCATGTTTTGTCTTACCTGAGCTGCAGCCTTCTCAAACTTCTCCAGCTTCCGTTGATCGATGCCACCACACTTGTAGACGAGGTGTCCAGTGGTGGTGGACTTCCCACTGTCAACATGGCCGATGACGACCACGTTAGCATGAGTCTTCTCCTTCCCCATGGATGAAGGTGGATTTAAGGAGCAAATGAGTCAAATGCAGATGCTAGTTATAATTCACACACTCTCACAGATTCTTCTGTTAAATGGACCCGGCCAGCCACTCCAGAGCGTCTTTATAGGCCACACAACGCCTAACTGGAAACAGCTGTGCTGCTTAATTAGGCTTAATTGGTGTCAGTCAGTTACAGGAGGAAAAGAGACAAAATCAAACTGACAAATCAGGAGAAGAACACAGAAATCTTTGAACAATAATCACAATTATTCATTTATACTGTGAAAAATGTAATAGTTCAGTTTGAGATTTAATTAGAGAGGAGAAAGCAGCTGTTAAACTTATACCTAGATATAGGTAGGTATAACTAGAGGAGTTGTTTTAAACTTACTGTTATTAAAATCTGGGTTTTTTTGTAGTTGAATTGATTTTAAAGTGATAAATCAGATCTTTTGAAGTGAAATTTTGTGGAAAGGAGAGTAATTAGTGCCCTTTTTTTTACAGGCTTACAAACTTATTTATATCGGTTAGACATGAGGTGTGGAATTTAAAAAAAATGAATTGGTATATAAAGAAGTGACCATATTGAAAGTCTCCAATATATCACAGAAGGGTTTAAATTAGATAAATGAAATAAACCTCACTTCAGGTGTAGCTGCATTTGTGCTGCTGATTTTGAAACAGCACCTTCATCACAACATATTCTTTTTTATTAAACTGGAAAAAAAAGTGTTTTAATTTTGTGATCATGAAACACAACAGTGCCAAAAGGAGTCCCTAGTTTAGAATCATGCACACTTGATTGAAAAAACAATCTTATAATATATAGTTCAAGGATGATGTATTTAAATTACTGTTAAGGGTTTGAAGTCCTGATCAAAGCAGCAACAAGATTTATAAATAGCTGTAGTAATCCCATAGATGTGTCTACCATGACCGAGCCTATTCAATGTGCCGACTCGTTTAAGTGAATGTTAAGAACAGCTCCTGTCTAAGAGGTGCTCTTTTCTATCTTTTTTTCTAATGAAATGTATATTTTGTACACATTTTGTGCACTATTTAACAATGGCTAAATGCTCTTTTGACTGATGTTAACCAGGAATAAATCAAACATTTAAGTCATTCAGGATGTAGGGCTAAAGGTCCAGCAAACTCAATCAAACTCAATCAAATTTTTTAAGCTAGAAAATTATATGAGGTGAACATTTTTTTAAGTCAGAAAAATATCCCATTCAATAAAGGGAAGGGGCAGGACTTAAAGCTTGTACGGTAAGCAGAGGGGGGTGCTTGTTTTCTTTCAGCTTCAGTTTCTGCTCGAATGTTCAGTAAAATATATATGTTTGTTATGTAAATTACATTTTAAGCTTTCATTTTTTTCATTTGCAAACATTAGATATATTCATGTTCAAACATCAAAAAGTGTATTATACTTATTTGTAACCTTATAATAAATAATGTGCAACAATATTAAAACTTAATTAAGTTATGAAAAATATAAATACACAAAAAAACCGTTTGGGAGCCGAAAGAGTCGATTCTTTTTGATGAACTAAGCTTAATAAGTCGGATCCCGGCAAAGCGCCCAAATTCCCATCACTAGATGAAAAAGAGATCGTTGGAACGAGTACAGCGGATATCCCTTGAGCGGGCGGGTCCGTTTGTTTGATAGAGAGAAAAGGTGTACTCTTTCCTCCGCGCTGTCAGGTGTAACAAACCGAACTCACCTCCATCACAATGACGCTGGATAGCTAACCAGGAAACAGCGGCAGCAAATCGCTTTTCTTCTCTTTCGAGCCCGTACTGCTGCTGCTTCCAGCGTGGTATCCAAACGTCGACTCCCGTGTCCCTCAAAGAGCATCAAGGTAAACAATTTAAAGAACCTTTTCCTACTTTTAATCGCCTCTTTTTGGCTTCTCGAGCCCGCTTTTACTATCCACCGGTTGCTATTAACCAATGCTCGTTTTTCTGTGTTAGATATAGCGAAATGAATGAGTCATAAAACGTGCTCAGGTTATAGAAAATACAACATTTAATATTAACTTGTAGCGGAAACTTAAAATAATGTAAAACATTAGTATTGACGTGCTGCATCCTGTACATGTACCGTTAACTTCCTCCTTTCAGACCAGCGTTTGGTTTTTCAAAGGAGTCTCGAAGCTACGCTGCTTATCAGATTTTTCCTATGTTTAAAGAGAGGCATTGAACGTCACACGGCTGACCCATAACAACCAGGCTGTCAGCTGTGTTTGGCCTCCTGAGCTACATTATGTACACACAGCTTTAAACTACGGCTTGAATTGATTCTGCAAATGATACATCAGTAAAGGAAATGTACACACTGACATCTGGGACATCATTGGAGCTGGTTTAGATTTGATAGTATTCACTCTATTGACGGATTTGGTCAATTTTCAAGGCTTTTAGATTAGTTATACAAAAAATAAGTATTAGTTTTACACTATATAACTAGTTTTCTGCAAGTTTAGGATGCATGGAATACCTAACATAATAAATATGTCATTTTACTTAAAATTTGTACAAACAGATCAATATGCAGGCCTTAGTCTCTTGCTGGGTTCAGGGATATTACTGACATTATAATTTAATTTAAAAAGATGAATCACTGTGCCACTTTATTTCATAGTGGCCTACTTAACCACAGAACCATATAGCAAGCAACTGAATGCTATTTCCTTCCTGCCCAGTGTCTGCAGTAGTTGCTGAAAGTGGAAGTGAAACATCCAGATAGCTGAAATTGTTCGTGTATTGGGAAAGTGCAGCGTAATCATTAAACTCATCTCAGTGGGCTCATGCTGCTCCCTTGCTAAAAATAAAGCTGGTTTGACATGTAAAAAGTTACTCCTGCATTACAGACAGAAATAACAGAGATAGGAAGTAGATTTTGGATGTTTATTGTGAATCTTAATTGTAAAATACGCTTCAGGTGTGTCTCTAAAGGGGAGTGTTTGCTATTAATGCACAAAATGCAGTTTTCTTGGCCAATTCCGATGGCAGATCTTTGCTCACTGAGCTGCTGCTGATACTTCATTCTAAGATCTATAACAGCAAACAACATTTTTTTCAAAATTTTGTTTGAATTTAAAACCTTACTCAGTGTTCATGTCATAAAAAGTTATTTTTCTTTACCAGAAACATCCTATTGCTAAATCAAAATAGACATCTAACCATAGACTGTGACTGTTGCAAACCAGTTGGAAACACACAGTTGCAGGAAAATATGCAAAATTTCAATGAAAATCTCTCAGAATTTGTACCTCCAACACTTTTTTCTATATTACAAGATTACATAGAGCATATGAGATAATTGCTACAAAGTGCATGCAGATATTCTTGTTGCAGTTTAGTCACATTAAATATGGCTTTTCAATTTAATTTATTCACAATCTGGTTGTCAATCCCTTCTAAAAGTTACAATGTGTTCTTCTGATGATGGTCAGCTCTGTTTTACAACAAATCAAACCTTAAACATCTGTGGCAAAACAAGTAAATGTCAAATAAAACCATTCAGGTTATCTGAGTTCATCTCTCTCCATGTGTTCCTGTTTTACTGTATCTGTTGAAAGAAGTGAAAGTTTCTCTCTAAATAAACTTTTTCTTATTATATTCTCACCCCACTTTTCTCTTTAGTTTATTCGACTGAATGGAAGACATGACAGTACCTGACTAGTGCCACAGTCATGAGATGTTAGACGTGGTAAAACTTGTTGCACCCTCTGTCATACCAAAGTGAACATTTTAGGTGGAGTGACTTTTTCTAAAAAGTAAACTAATTTTCCACCATGTTTTGATTACTTGCACATGTAAAAACTGCAGCTGCAGTTACAAGAGCTGCAAAAGTATTCATTTTTTCTGTCTTTGTCTCATTTTGTGAAGCAGCTGTGAAATGAGGATTGCTCCTTTTGGCACGGCGTTATAAATCACAGTGTGCTGCAGGTACAGGCCTGCAGATGCGCTCTGACATGACCTTTTCCTAGAAATTAAACATGCATTAGATGCTGTGCAGCGACACCATCTTGCTTAAAAAATGTTTTAATAAACAAAAAAGCCGAAAAGCTGTTGACAAATCTGATCTGATTTTAAAAATCCCTCAAAAAGAGACATTTTCTCCTGTAAACACATTGTTTAGTTCAGACTGTTGCTCTTGTGTGATCTCAATATTTCCTTTATTTTACATAACATCTGTTCCATTGCTTTTATTTAACGCCGTACGATAACCAAAGATTTCATGTTCCATCTAATTTTCTGAGTTAAAAACTGTAGTTTGTAAAAGCGAGTCCCTGTAAATGGTTTTACAGAGTGTTAATATCACAGGAATGTCCCAGAGAAACGTCTCTGCTGCCTCTTTAAACGGGGTTACTGCTGTTATTCTTGCTGTAGTCTCTGGCTGACACACTGTATTATATACTCCATTACCAGCAGCAAGTAGACACACAGACACTTTAAACACCCCAGCCAGCCAGCCAGTAAGACCTGTACAACGTATTTGCTTTCTTGTGTTTTATTTTCTTAAAATACATTATTGTTTGTGGGAACTTTGGTTTTTTGAGCGTTAAGCTTCTTATTGAATTGTTTTGGTGCTCCTTGGTAGGTTGGCACGTTAACATGAACAGTTGTGTAACTCCAAAGCAGCCTGATGAAGCAACTAAAGGCTTAAACCAACATGTTTCTCCAGCTCAGCCCCTGTATGACTTTCTGCAGGCCTTAGTTCACTCCATCCTTCTGTGATTTTAATGTAAATCTATTGAGCTCTGCTGTTGATGTGCAGAAAACAGCCCCACGTCTATAGACGCTTCAGTTTTATTCCATGTTAAAGTTTTATTCTCAGTGTTTATTCACTATTATGTTCAGCGTTTCCATTCTGTATTTAAATCAGAACTGGGATTCTTGATTCTGTTTTGTCTCATTTGCCTCCTGAGAGCTCATAATTCTCCTCCTTGCGTTGCTCGTTCACGTGTCTGCTCTTGTCTAGGAGCAGATCGGAGGTAAGATGATGATACTTGAATCATCAGTGTGAAGAACTGAGTCTGGCCTTTGTTTCCATGACTACGTTTCGCCGTGTGAGTGAACTGTTGGACAGCAGAATGAAATAAAAAAACACCAAGTTGACAGCGTTGTTAAATGGATAGTTCCGATTTTTAAATAGATTTAATATTTTGTAGATGGCACTTTGAACAACCTCAGTTTGGAGAAATGGTTTATTTTTGACAGGATTGATGAGCTAACAGTTAGTTTGGACAAAATGGATTTTGGCCGCCTTCAAACACTTCTTTGTCACGTGCTATTGTGTGTTTTTACACTACTTTCTATAATAGTTTTATAATAAACCAAATGAAGCATAGATTTATAGTCTTTATCTCACTGGACTGTGACCATCGGCGACTAGTTGGAAACACAAGATCGTGAGAAATTTAGCAAGTTTTTAGTTGGAATCACACTGAATTGGTGTTTATATCTGAGACACATGGGGCGCTGAATGTGATCGAGGACAGCTGTGTGACTCTTATTCAAATTTTTGTGTCTTAGTTTGTTTCACAATTTGGTAGGGGATCGTCATCGATCCGTGAGCCGTACGGATCGCCCTCTACGGTTTGGAACACACGTGGTCCGTGGATCACGCAGCACTCGCGTGTCGCTAAATCATCCCCGACATTCTGTGCTCACGCACTCTGAATCTGCAGATAATTCCCCTCTGAGGCGTTAGTTTTGCCATCAGACTCGGTCGTTTTAGTTGACCAGAACGAAGGATCCCTGATCGATATCTGATCCAGTCTCTGTTGAGACTTTCTGACTAGGGGTGTAACAATACATAAAACTCATGAGACACCATGGTAAGTTCACTAGACGAGATGAGATTTTAATAACATTTTCAAGAATATTTCAAAGATCAAATTTATGCTGCAAATTGTTCTTTCCTGACTTTCTCCTCTTCTCAGTCTTTTGTTTCCCAGCTGTCCAATGCTGCCGTTCTGTGTCTTTGCTTGTTTTCTCCTTGTTTTCTTATCTCTCTTCTCGTTAAAAAAAAAAAGATGGAATCAGTTCAGGTAAACTTCTCTAAAATCTTAAATCATCCGATAATAAATAGAAAATAAATGCAATGTTAGGAAATGCTTTTCCTTTTCTATAATTCTAGTGTGTTTTAATGCTGTGTTTCATATAGATTGTCATCACATGCACACACCTGTCTCTGTCAGGGCTTTTGTCTCCATTTCTCCTCCTGTCTCTTCTTTCCTCCTCTCCTGTCTCTCTCCTCATCTCTGTTTTCTTAATAATGCAGGTGGGTTTAATAGGTGACTTGCATCTTTCTGCCCAGTGAGCTGCATATCTTGCCTCCCCAGCTGTAATTCTTTCCTCGTTTCGGAACGATTCGCTCTGAAGGTTCACTCGTGTGCCGATCCTGTCTATTGGATAATCTGGCTATGAGCGCTCACGAGATAGCAGTTACCTCAACGAGAAACATCTGGATTTTTAGATCTCATCACCCCCCTATTTCTGACTCATGAAAACTAAATTTAAGGGACATTTCAGTAATTTTAAAGTGGTGTTGTTCAGTCAGTTATTTATGTTGCAGCGACTTCAGGAGACAAACAAAAAGCTGCTGAATCCTTGAGGGGCGGGTCATTCATCTTGTTTGACGCGCTGATTAAAAAAGATCAGCTGAGATCCAAAAGAACGTTTCATTACTTTATTAAGGAAAACAAGGAACTAAGAATAATGTGCTCACAATGTTAAACTATAGCTTTAATTAATATATGGCTCCTCCATCTACAGTAAGGACCGTACACAGACCTTTACTTTATGGTGTTTGTTTCAACTGAACAATGTCTGAATTGCTGTTTCTGCAGCAGCGTAAAAACCAGAAACTAAACAAATGATCTCATGCAACATTGTAGAGTTTTACAAACTGGTAATATAGCATTCTAATGCATCAATAGGACTTTTTTAACACCCAGAAGATTTGCTGCTAATTTGTTACTGATCTGCAACAGTGTCTCTCCCAAGCAGTCTAATCACGAGTGTCCAAATTCAGGGGCTGCATCCTTTGAACAACCTGGCCTACATCGACCGGGAAAAATGGAGGTAAGCGGCTGTAAAGACTTTAGATTTATCCCCGCCCTTACCTCGGAGTATGTCCCGTCGCCTAGCAACCACGACGGCGCTAATCGGAAGGAAACTATGCAAACAATAAAAACCTAACAATACAATCAGTTTAAGATTTAAACCATATTTTAATACACTTACATTTAAAACTGTGACCCTCTCCTGCTTCGTCCACCATTGTTAAGTACGAAAATCTCCCGTTTGGCTCGCAGTGAATCTTGGTATAGGGCGGGTCAAATCTGGGAAAAAGATGGATGCATTTGGGTTCAGTTTTATTTGCTTATTTATTTTAAAAAATTGCCTTTATAAAAGTCAAGGTTTTATTTTTAAGGTGTGAAAAAAAACACGAGAAAGCCAAAAATGTTTACGTTTGTATTGTTTATATATAAAAATGAATAAAACCTACTCTAAAGGGAAGCTTAATTAGAAGCATAGACTCAGACTGATTTGATCGTCTCTACAACCATATCTGCACTTTGTCCTTTTATATACAACATTAATGTTTCTCCTGGTTAGAATGGTGCTGACTTTAGTCATTAAATGAGCAGAAGGAGGTTTTCTGTGGAGGTCTGGACTCTACTTGTGTGTTTCTTTTCTTAACACTTGATGTTGGCCTCTGATGTGTATGACTCAGAGTGTGTGTGTGTGTGTGTGTGTTCCTGGTCGACATGAGCATACCTCTCACCGTTCTCACTTCTGTCCTCCGGTGTGCTCATAACGACATTTTCCTGCCCACCTTCAACAGGATGCTTTCACGTTTTGCTTCCATGTTTTCAGCAGCATCTTCACACTGAATGTAGAAACGAAACTAACAGCACTTTACATGCAATCTGAAGCTATAAATAGCACAAGCTACTCGGTAGGAAAAAGAAAAAACTCACACCTTTCACACATAATCAGAAAAAAATGAATCAGAAAATTTCCGCCACATGTGTGAATCAACTGCTCTGATGTGTTGGAAAGAACTTCAGTCACATCACATAAAAAGATGGAGAGGATTTATTTATTATGTTGGTGTGCTGAACCGTCCTCATGTGGCCGCCTACATGTCGGTGGACACACCGAGCAGGCATGTTGCTGCAGATGGCGAATCGGCGTGGTGGAAAGTCAGCTTCTGCATCCCCCGCACCAAACCTCCATCCGCACGTGGTGTTAAAACTCACACTTTAAATCTGAGGTGCCGGTTTGTTCCACTTCACATTAAAGCGGCTCTCTGGAGCATTTTTCTCTGTATCAAAGTTTTCTAAATGTTTTAAATGATATTTCAGGTCTAAACTATGATCTATGGGTTGAGTTCCACAACATCTGTCATTCTGATGAAGACCCTCCTTCCTCCTAGAGACCCCTTTCCATTATTTCTTGCCGCCGACATTTTTCAGCCAATGAAATTCAAATTTCTGCATTCTCTCAACATGCACGTGCATCGACCAAACCTGTGCCAGTAGGGGGCGCTGTCGTACAGGACGCTCCGTGTGTTTCTCTGCCGTCTCAGCCGTTCACTGAGGACTCACGGCTCATTTCTACTAAAAACCTACCCATTCTCCAGCTAAAGATGGATTTATTTTTATTTTTAAACCTTTCACCTCACAGAATGGCAAGGCTTGACAGGATTATGCGTTTATTTTGGTCAGAAAGTTCATCCAGGGCCGAGTCAAGTTCAGCTTCAGAGTCCAGCAGCAGCTCTCTGCTAACAGAGCTAATATCAGAAGCAGCAGGGACAGAGAGGGCTCATCAGACCCTCGTAGTATTGTTGGAATAAGATTGTGAACTGTGAGTGATTAAACCCTACACACTGAGCTGTACAGTTCATGTCCGAAGTATATGCGCCGCGTGCACGCGCGCACACGCGACCGGACGCGCGTGTCGAGATGTTTTGAGGAGGAGCCTTTGGACGCTAGATTCAAAAACTGCTCTCCTGATGAAATCCTCCGGAGTGCCGCTTTAAGATCATGCAAACGTGTTTCTTATCATGTACTTTTGTGTAATGTTAGAAAATTGCACAATTTAATGTTTTTATCCAGTATTTTTAACTTTCTGACAAAATATTTGATTCAGACAATTTATTGTTTTGGTTTTGCAGGAAAAATCAGATGATTATAAAAAAAAAAGATTTATTAGAAGATGAACTGAAATATTCTTTTAGAGAAAATGTTTTAAAAGAGAAAGCTGGTGTCTGTCGTCAGACTTTTAAGATTTAACTTTTTAAACATCTGTGCTAAGTTTCAGTTGTTTTTTAAGTATTTGTTTTATTTTAGTTGTGGCTCGTGAATGCATCATTGACTAGTAGCAATATAAAATCTGACATTTGTCCTCAGTCCGTGAACTCACCGTTGCTAATCGCTAACTCATGCTAACATGTTGAAGTTTTAACAATCATTTTAAGTTCCTCAACATCAAAAATACTGTTTATGATCTGAATCAGCCATAATCAGTATCGGTTTTTAATGTGACAGGTGTCATTTTTCTTTACTGGTGAAGGTTCTCAGTCATCCAGGTGAATCATTATAGAGTCAGAAAACATGCAGCAGGACTCGTCTGTCTACTTCTCATTTCAGAAGCTTTTTCAAATCAAGTCCTTATGGGAAAACAGGCTAATTGTCAGATCTTTCTGATTCTTTAAGGACTAAAGAGTTAACTATTCAGCCTGTTTTTTTCGCCATGTTGTCGATTGTAACCTGAACAGATTAGTTTTGGACTGTTTGCTCCCTTTCATGTTGTAGAACTTATCCGTTTGGACTCTCCAATGTGATTTTACTGCTGTTTCAAGGTTTTTGATATGTTCAGCTAGTTAGATTGAAGAAGATGGTCTGCTCCAATAATAAAAACTTTAAAAAGTTTTCTAAAGTATTCAAATTCAGTGTAAAATATGAAAAAATGGGCTGGAATGAAACGGTCTGATACAAATTATTCACCGTAAACAGATTTTGCAGATATTTAATCTGAAAATAAACATAAAAACAAGAGAAACAACGTCTAGTCGCTACAGCTGCACAAATGCATCCTATTGATTTATTAATGGTGTTATTAGAGTTTGTTGGACACGGTGTGCAGCACCATGGCGCGCTGCCCTTCTTGTTGTGGAGTAGCTCAGTGGTTTATTGTAGGAACACTGATTCAGAATGACAATCACCCTGAAAACATTCAAGTCTAGCTTTGATGGGTGGCTCTTTTAGCACTTTTCAGAAAATAAGTCGAGACAAAGAAAATAAATCACAGAAAGAGATAATCTAGTGTTTTAAAAGTTTAGCATTTTAAATTTCTCAGAACAAATTGTGTTAAAAGCACTAATCATCCCATCAGACTCGGTCTGTATTAAACTGAATCCTTTCAAGCCGTCGTCGGGATAAAGAACTTCTCATATGACAGCCCGTTTGCCTCCGAGGTGACTGAAATACTCTGAGCTCCCGCTGTGATCACACTGTTGAACTGTGTTCTTCTGATAGACTGGGTGTAATTGTAGCTCGGAGGGATGAGCAAAGCTGAATCACACGTTCACTTCTGAATGATCTCATCATTGCGTTGGTCTTTTTCCTGCAGCAGCACGGCAGCAGTACAGTACTCCAAGTAAAGTACGAACCAGAAACCTCAAAAGTTCCACTGGTTTGAAAATCTCACAGGACAAACTGAAAATCTGCAGAAGCTCAAAGCATCCAGACTGCCTCGGGTTTATAGTAAAAATATGTAAGAAGAAGTATGGCACATAAAACACCCACCCATTATTTATCATTCTGATGAAGTATCTTCGTTTAAGATGCACTGACTGCAGTTTTCTGGGCAAATTCCAATTTTCAATGTATTTAGTCATTCATTTTGTAAAGGTTTGACCTGCTAATTTTCAATTTTGTTCACTTTTGCAAACTCTGACAAGATGACAAACATTCTCTGAAACGTCTCTCCTGACAAACTGTTTCAGGTAATAGAAAAGGGATTATTTGTACAAGAAAATGTTTTATTGATCATTCAAACCAGATTCTGCGGATCTATAGATAAAAAAAAAAACAAAAGTCTATATTTTAATTGACTCATTGGGTTAAAAAAGGCCTTTAAACATTGTTTTTGCTGCTCAGAATGAATGAAAACAAACCAAAGCAGCAGATTTCTGTGAACTGATCTGAAGTTGGCTTCAGAGATTGACCAACTCCTCCTCTTACTGTAGCTTTAACCTCTAACCTCTCATGCTTACTGTGTTACTTCCCATATGTTATGATCCCCAGCTGTAGATGTGATGCGTATCTGATTCCCATGATGCCTTGCTGTAATGTCAGCTGTGTCATGTGAGCCCTGTTGGAGTTAAAAGCTAACCACGATCAGCTTACTTGAAGAAACAGGAGGTCTACGTTTTTAGGTTCAGGAAGTTGTTGTTCCTCTTCTACCTTTTAAATCAACCCCTTTCTTTTTGTGTTTGTCTTTTATTTTTTACTCCATCACATCTATTTGTCCTTTAGTCCACTCTCCCTCAGTGCTCACCGTTATTTTTGACGTTTCGGGGTTTGGAGCGTAGTCACATTCATGCATGACCGGCCCTACTGCGGGTGCTGATCATTTGTATGCAGGCAGGCGAAGGAGAAAAACGCCCCGTCGTTACGGTCTCACAGTCTACTGAGCCTCCACTCTCAATTGGAGCTGCACAACTCGTGAAAGGAGATTGTGGTTTTCAGAAACAGAGTGGAATCTTAATACTCTGACTGAGCTCGAGTTTCACGTTAAATATTTTGATCTCTTATTTAGTTGGATTTCTTTCCTTTCTGAGTAGGTTAAAGCATCAGCTGTGTGAGTGAACTGTGTTGTTACAGGAGCCTTGGAGAAACCTGAATCAGAGGAAGTGTTACACAATAGGAAGTGTCTGTTTCTTTATGTAACTCTGCTTGTTGGGTCATATTTCAAACTTTGCACATCGATTCCGTAAATAAGAAAAACAGCTGTATTAGCAGCATCTCTGATGATGCTGTTTATTCGGTCGGTGTTGTTTCACTGCTGTTTTGACTGTTGAGGGTTTGTTTTGAGTGAAGTTTTGTTACCTTTTGCTTCAGAGGCTGACCTCTGCTGGAGGATTGTGACCCAGGGGTCACCTGCCAGGCCGGGTTTCCCTGCTCCTGACCGCCAGTCGTACAACTCCAGTACTGGTAAGTCTCACCTGTCATTACTGTCTTGGTTTGTTTTACTCACTAGGAGTTAAATATATTTACATTTTAGCAGCAAAGGTCAACTTTACATGGGTTTTTATTTTTAGATTTATAAGTTTTTCATGCATCTTAAAGGATTTGCTGTATTTTCATTGTAGAACTTTGTAGCCCCAACAATAAAGTTTGATTTGAATCAGTTGATTTAAAAAGCTTAGCTTTAAATGAATAAAATCCCTTAAAATATAGGCTAAACCCCAAAAATTAACCTCTCTTAAAATTTAATTTATCGAGGTTTGAGACTGAAACTGAATTGATCACCTGCAGAATTTAAAACAAAAATATCTTCACTGTAGTTTGCATGTCTGGATCATATTTGTTCATGCAAAATTCAACCAATGTCTTATTTTTATGTTGTTCTTCTTTCATGATATGATGTCCTTTTATTTATTTGCGTACCTATTTATACCCGTTTGTAGACATGACTCCTAATTTGAATAAACCTCGATGCCTGAATGTCACATCGCGGCACCTCATTCCTGTTTGTGTGCCTGTTTTTTCCCACCCATTGTTACAAACCTGTTTAGGTCATGGTGCACACAGTGAGGAAACTTTGAATAAACGTTTTGTCGGTTATTTTTGCCTTTCTTTTCCTATCCTAGGGGCAAAGTTTTCCACTCAGATGTAAGCTCAGTGGTTGGGAAAGTTAGAAACAAGATGGATTTATTTCTAATTCTGATAAATGTTGGAGTTCCACTTCAGATCTTTAGAAATCAGGGTAGCTGGTGGATTAAATGCAGATTTCCTTTTTTTTCCCCCTGGGATCTTTACCAGCCTGATCCCAAATATTGATGAAGCTGAGCTTAGAAAATAGGCATGGTAAGTGGTTTGTGGTTTATTAAAATTTTTATTTCTTCTAATATAGGGAGAAATATTTAAATTTGAATATTTGTACTTACTTTGGGGGACTTTAAAAAGTTTTTACAGCCTGTGGAAAAATGTTTTTATTAGAAATGTTGTTGAGAAAGAAGAGAGAAATTAATTTAATTAGCATCTTTTAAATTTGATCTTGTTTAAATAAAAAATTCCCAGTAAACCATGGGTGTTCTAACTATATCTAACAAAAAGAGTCAAATTTCTATGAATATTTTGACCTGAGACATCTGAAAACATCGGGAAACTCGTCTTTATTTGGACCTCGACTCATACCAAGTTTAAATTTTTCTTTTTTGAATTTGGTCCAACTCCTTCAGGTTTTAAAATTTTTTTCCATGGGAAACTAGCAGGATTGTGTTTGAGATGAACAAAGATGTTTCAGCCATCTCTTTAGCTCTCGTTAACAAAAACATTCAGTAGTTTTTAGTGTGAATAAGTCTGTCACAGCCAAAATTAAAGGCCTGATTCACATCATCTTATTGAAATGTGATCAGAAGGCCAGCTTTAGAGCTGTTTTAGTAGCTGCTGTTCACACATTCAGACGTGTCCTCATGCAACAGCGCCTTTGGTGTATTTATGCCTATTATAGGCTTAATGTGCCGGGGTGTGGGGTGTGTGTGTGCAATGTTGGAGCAGGAAGTGGAGTGTATTGTTGACCATAAAAAGGAGTTGAGTAAAGTCGGTGCTCCCAGCTTCCTGTTTCCCCCTGAAGGCCAGCGTGTTTATGTAACTGCAGGGCGTCGATGTTCACGCCACAGGCTCTTCGTACACTTCATTTGAGTTGTTTTTAATTCTTGTACAAGGTTTTAATGAAGCTGATTTTAGTCCAGGATAATTAATAATATTTATTAGAAAAAAATATGTTTTTCCCCTAACATCCCTCCCTGTTTGTATAGCAGCTTCTCATATCGAGTCATAAATTCATCATTAATCTTAACTAATATCAGAAGCAGCTTCATTAAAGTGACTCGAAACAGAAATGGACAGTAAAGATGGAAACTTGGGCTCATATTTTGTTTTGATCTTGCATGATGTTCAAACAGTTGGTTTTCAGGCGTCTGTGGAGACGAGTGTCTGGAGAGCTGATCCAATCAGGTTTATCTTGGTCAAATAAGGTGAGAAAATGAGATTTAAATACATTTTTAAAGTCTGCCGTGACTCAAATTCCAGGATTATTTTAAATTGGCTTTCACCACCTTTAATGAAAAGCTAGTATAACTTAATTTTTAAGAGCTTGCTTGATAATTTGAATAAGGTCACTTTTGTGCAAGTATAGAAAGGACTTCTGGCATAGAGACTAATACTAACGTCCATGTTTTAGTAGAGAAAACTTGACATGCACAGAGAAAACAAACGTCCAGAGCTCCTGGTGTGAGGGGAGTTTAAAACTTCACCTAGCTCTTCATTCTCTAAAAGCTTCATCAGTCTTCTGATTTGTTGCGTACAACAGCAGGGAGTCATTTATTTATGGGAGGGAGACGAACACCACTGCTTTTTGTCCTTGTCCTTCGGTGGATGTGAGTCTGTGGATTCAAGCTGGACGTTTGATTTTCTTCAATGGACAGATTAGAGATGGTGGTAATAGTATTTTTTCTTGACTGAATCGAGATTTTTCTGAGAGTTTCCAATCTGCCTCAAGACACCCGTTTGATTTTCTCTGCAGGCATCTTTTTGTTTCTTCTCTTTTTTTGTCGTCATTCTTTAGTTCTTCCTTTATTTTCTTGACTTTGTTCTGTTCCAACTGTCTGCTGTAGTTAAACTGATCCACTGTCATTTTTTAAAATATTGTCAACTTTTGTAAATAATCAGCGATCTAATCAACTCATCCAAAAGAAATAAACTGATATCAGAGCTGGGTAATGAGAAAAAAACGTTTCTGTATTGAACGATTTCAGTTATTGTCATGACATACTAGTGTCATATTAATGTTCCACTTCCTAAGCTAGCACCCATTTCACGCACACATATATAGAGAAACTTATTATATGGAGGATTTATAAAACTTCAACAACTTAAAAGAAAAATATCAAGTTTCATGAATATTGAATCATTTTAATTCAGCAAATAAAGTGTTTCAGTTTAACAGAACACTCAATACTTTCTTAAGATGACTTGAAATTCACACTATTGTTCATATATTTTTACACACAAAATTATTGTTAATATTGTTATACATAATTAGGATGGTTGTTTTGACTTTTTTATTTTTTCATTGGATGTTGTTCTAGGTAGCTTTCAGCTACAACATGGAGGTAATTGGTTTATGATTTTTGTGGCGACGCTTCGCTGTATAACTTTTTTACATCTGCAAAGTGTGTATTGAACTTGTGTCTCTTCTACTGACGTGTTGTCATGTGGGAGTTATCTGAAGTTGAGGCTATTGCTAGCTCACTTCCTCTGTTTTCAGGTCAGTATGTATTTCCTTGAGGTTACAGTCGATAATGTCAGAAGACATATTGAAAATTAGTTCCTCAAAAATCATAGACAAAGTTTGATTGTTGCTCTGGTCTCGACTTGAATGCGGTGGATGCTGCAGCCTCAGGTCTCCATCCTCACCTGCTTTTCTCCTCTCGTGATGAGCTTGTGTTGAGTCTCATCTCATCACACACTTGGAGGCTCTGATTGAATTTTAACGCCTACTTTTATCATCACCACCATCATGTAGAAAATATAGATCACAATCACATTGTGTTACTTGTGCTCTTCCTCACCAAACTGACCAGGGGTCTGTTTGCCTTTTCCATAAAAGTGAAGCCTGTTTTGTTTTTTTATGTGAAACATGAACTTGTGAACTACACCATTTTTATTCAGTGTGAACAGAGCAGATCCTGGCCAAAATAAAATAACATTCCTAAATAACAATTTTAAAAAGAGTTAAAAATGTTTTTAGAGAAGGACAGTTTGGACATCAAGAGGCAAAGAGGAAGGTCTTTGATCACCTGCAGCATGTTGTTGTGTTTTCCTTTGTCTTCTTGGAGATTGTTACCATAACGCTCAGCTGTCACTCGATTAGTTAAACTCTAATGTTGGAACGCCTGACAGTGACGCCTCAGGTGGTGCATGGCTCGTGTGTGTGTGTGTGTGTGTGTGTGTGTTTAGAGGCTAGAGCCAAACCCATTCACTAAAATAGCCTGAATGAGTGGAAACAGTTGTAGTGAGCTCCCAGAACGCGACCCTGTGGCGGTGCATGGAAACAGGGCATGTGGTGCATTATGCATGGAGGATGGAGCACTAGATGCAGGGTGGATTAGGTTTTTAAATAAGTGGGTCAACACTGCCTCCAGCTGGTGGAGTCTCACAGTGCCGGATCAGATGATGGATTACATCCAGGAAATGCATTTTGTCAGGTTAACATTCTGTAGCCTCACCAAATAGGCTATATCCTCTGACCTTTGACCTCTGTTGACCATCACAACAATAATCCATCTTTTTCCCAATAACTTGGAATACAATCACTCTTGGATTATGTTTAACCTGAATCAAGATCCCTACAGGTGTCCTACTGTCCACTTTCAAGTGTCCATCTCCCAGATGACCTTAACTGGACACTAACTGGTCTAATAAAACACTCTCTGTAAAGAAGTCTTTTTCTGTAACACCACAGACTGGTGTTCCAGCTGTAATCTCTTGTTTACAGAACATTCTCTTGTAGTGTTTCTGCTCAGGGTCACCCACACACTTACAATCAAAGTGTTATAATGCTTCTCTGCTATTTTCATGCATTTTCTACATTATAATGTGAGTCTTAACGGGCGGAAGTCATGTGACTTGGTAACTCCCTCACAGTTCCTTGTCCAATCACAACTTCGCTAACTCAGTTCTGATTAGTACACTTAACATCTTCTGATTGGTTAAATTTAAGATAACTCGTCTCAAAACTAATACTCAGTTCCGGTACGAGCTAGTCTTGTCTTGTCTTGCTGGTCTTGTCTTGACAGTCTTGTCGAGTCTTCATACAGTCTCAGTCTTGGTCTGAGCTACAGCCTGAATGCAGCCGGAGCTGCTATGCTGCTATCTTAGCTGAACCCTTATCAGCTTTGAACAAGGCCTCTCAGTCTCTCCCTCACCACGGGA
>SSNR01000004.1:5483285-5553366 GCA_006937965.1 Callopanchax toddi
ATGCTGCTATCTTAGCTGAACCCTTATCAGCTTTGAACAAGGCCTCTCAGTCTCTCCCTCACCACGGGAGAGATCAGAAATGAGTTCAGCATGCCTGCTGAAATGCCTCCCTTGCTGACCGGGACGTATCCACGGACTGTCCGGCGAGGTCCTCGGCGGCCACGCCTTCCAGGACCACCACTCCGAGTCTGGGGACTCCAGCCTCAGCTCGTGGAGAAACCAACGCCTGCCAGATCTAGGAGCGTCCACCTGTCAGTGAGCGAACACCACTTTCTGATCGAGAGGTTTGCTTTGATAAAGCTTAATTCTTCCAAACTCAAATTAGCCTAAATTGACTCTTAAAGTCCTAACTAGGTTAACTAATTTAACTAACTTCCCTAGTCATTAAAACATATGCTACGGTCTGTTAAAACTCACAATTAAACTATCTTTAACATCCTCAACATGTTTAAGAATATTAATTGTGTTTACATCAAACTTTCAAACTGTCTTATCTGTCTGTGTTCTTAGGTTTTTCAAATTAAATGGTTGTTCAATCCTTATCTGGTCTCAGTTCACGTTATTAATAAGGTATTTCAATTCACTGTACTCTTTCAAAGAACCTAGATAATTCCTGTAAACACTAAATATAAGTGATAGTATTGGAGATATTTTCTCCATATAAAACTTCCAAAACTTATTAGTGAATTTACAGAGGGTGTAGTTAAAATAACTAAATAGTTATTTCCAAACGCTACAATTCTGATCAGTGACAGAATATAAAGCTAAACTTTTTAGGTGAAATACTTGAGATCCGATTTAGGTCCTGATCAGGATGTTTTTCACTAATTGGTTTGGTGACACTCGGCTCGATATTTGACTTACTGTTGGTCAACTCTTTGTTGGTCCAAAGGAAAGAAAATATACCGGGCATCATGTTAGGAATCTGCATTTTGAAGGGATAGTAAGACACCCGTTTGCAGGAATAAAACTGTCTCCCTACACTGTGATCCTCTACAGAAGCTCACGTGAACTGATTCTAATAACTTCAATAATATGTGATTTGTAGTCTGTAAGTCACTGGATTGAAACTTGGTATCAGCAGATCTTGATTAGAATTGTTATGAAGGACTAAAAAAACATGAATAAACCTGATAAAACATCAGAGAAGCTGACTCAGCATATGGAAGACGCTCTGGCCTCTCGCTCTCAAACAAACAGGTAATCTGAGCCCATCTGTTTGAGTGGATGTAATATATGGAGTGGCTCGTTATGTCAGCTAAAAGCTCCCAGCTTCCCCTCACTTATCTATTATTTATGCCACCTGAGGTTTGACACCGTGTAACTTCCTGTCCGGGTTTCTGGAAG
This sequence comes from Callopanchax toddi, assembly GCA_006937965.1. Taxonomy (NCBI): domain Eukaryota; kingdom Metazoa; phylum Chordata; class Actinopteri; order Cyprinodontiformes; family Nothobranchiidae; genus Callopanchax; species Callopanchax toddi. Next base: position 5,484,633 of record SSNR01000004.1, read on the forward strand.
AGGCTGTCTGTTATTCCCACGCAGGCGTAAAAATGAGTCGAATTTAGTTTCCAGATTCATTTTAATGTCTTACTTTATGAGCTCCTGTTCTGAAGTAGCTGCATGTGGGCACTGGGTGGTGCTCTTGGATCTCTAATCAGTCCCTCCCTTTCCTAGAATTCCCAAAATTATTTTTATTATTTGCAGCAGTTTTGTGTTTTAGCAATTAAATCTATTTCTACAGAGAATGTTAATTAAGTAAAGGCGACCGTTTGTCTTTGGAGTAGTAATTTTTGGAGGCAACATAATGCTGTGGGTTAGGGAGTGGTCCTTCACGTCATCTCTCCTTTACCCACACAGCTGTTTTTATCCTCCAGATGGCGCTCATCGCCCACTCAATGCACTTTACAAGGACTCTTCAACCTGACACTCATCATCCCTCCAAAACCTTGTCAGTGCCCCACCCTAAATCCTGTTTGAGTGAAGCTAACAGGAAAATAAATATTCAAGGTGATATTCCTCGTTTTTCCTTCATTTTAAACCTGGCTGAATTTGTCTTGATGCTCAGGAATTTGCTCCTGAGTGTCTTTGATTCGCTGACATCGGTGAGTCACATTCAGTCAGAAGGTCAGGAAAGTAGTGATTGCTCAGGGCTGTTTGTGCAGAAGAATGGGAGATCTGTGTGAATGGATTCAGGAGGCAGCTGCCCCCGAGGGAGCTGCTGCTGAGGAGGACAACAGTGAGTCAATGTGCCCTTAATGATTTCCTAACACATCCCAGGAAGGAGTCAGAGGACTCTCAAGGGCAGGGTGAGCAGGGCTTGGCTTTAAAGGAGAAGGTTCATGTAAACACCATATACTGCTTGTTTACACAGCCACAGACTTCTTATATTAGTCTTACAGCTGATATTTTAAATGCAGAGCAAGATATCGAAGATATGATCATTTGGATCATGCAGCTTTTTTAAATGAATAACATTGATCCATCTAAAATTAAAACTCATGATTTTAAAGGGATGAAGTGTCGTTTTGGCGTGAGGCGCTAAGAGCCTCTCCATTGAGCCCTGTTTTAATGGAGACAGCGTTGTACGCAGACTTGTGTATGTGCCTGTTGCCATGGTTTCCAACTTTCATCAGGTGCCGTCCAAATAGAGGAGGTTTAACTGAGGACGAGGCGCTCCCTGCTTTCATCTCCCTCTGATGTTGCTCTCCGGACGAACCGTCGGTTTTATGAGCTCCTTTACTTTCATGGTAGTTTGGGGGCTGAGGGATGAGACAGCTGATGCAGGATGTCACCTCCAGATCAGTTCCTTACCCAGGTTTGTTTTGATATGCTTCAAACTGGGTGAGGGGTGAGGAGGTGTGGCTAGGAGGAAATCAGGTCCTCCACATAAACAAACAAATAATAAACACCCGCCCTTAATGTGTGCCCTCTTATCCATTTTTAGTCAGCTGGGGTGAAGAGGGAGGAGAAGGTTAAGGGGGGGGGGAGGTGCTCCCCCATTTTCTGCCTGTCGAATCAGGACACCGTCAGCGAGCTCCGGCGGGTCCAGGTCTGTCCGAGTGGACTAATGCGATGTGGCGTGTCACCCGGGGAATCTAGGTCAAGTTTAAAGCTGCCGAGCTCTACCCGCCTCTGCCGCAGTGTGACACCCCAAATCCCTCCCCCCTCTTTCCACACATCCTCACCTGCTTTACCCTCGATCTGAATATTTCATTCAGCTCCATATCAGCTGCTCCCATCCACATCATTTCAGACATTAAAACACACAGACGGCTGCCGTGGCCCATCCCCCTTCCACACCCCAGGCTGCCTGTCCACGGCGGAGCCCACGTGACGCAGCTGGGGAAAGAAGGGAGGGAGGGCGTTGTTTTCCTCCCCCTTCGTAGTAAAGCAGCAGGGCACGTGTATCCTCATGCTGCAGCTGAGTAGTGGAATGTCAGCACTATCCCTGCCTGGCTTCAGACGGCCCCCCGAGCCGTTTCTGTTGCTGCAGTGCTCGGTTTCAGCTGCTCGCTGTGTTTATTAAAGGAGGAGAAAGAGAGCATGAAGACGTTAAAAGGCAGTGCCATGCAGGGGTCAGGCTACTGCATGGGCGTGGCTCCATTTGCCTGTTTTCATCATATATAGTCTGGAATCCCACCTGAACTCTGCAAACATCACGCTCCTTCTCACTCGTCACAATGCAGGCATTTTCTCACTCGTTAGCAGGTGAAGTGATTGAGAATTATTTTTTAATTATAAAATGTGAATTTGCTGAGCTGCACTGAAAAAAAAATCCATCCCCATCAAATCACTAAGTGCTTGCTAGTGGAATTAAATATTTCTCTGCTGTCTGCAGTTGACTTTCCTCCCCTCCTAATCCGCTGGGTTTTTTTTTTGGCCACATTACCTCATCTGTATTAATGTATTCATGTGCTTTCAGTTCCCTACTACTACTGTACTCGCTCCTTGCCTAGCGCTCCCCTCTGATTGGCCACTGCAGGGTTTTTTCAATGGCTCCAAATTTTTTTTGACTCCATGGATACAGCGAGCTGTTGGGTAGATCAGCTCAGCCAATGGGAGCGCTGCGCGGGCTCCAGCCTGTCAGATTCTGCCCCCGGCCTTAGAAGCAACCCCCCCTCCCCTCTCTTACTCACTGCGAGCACGCGATGGCACAGTGGGGGGGTTCAAAACAACAACAAGGCTGTCGTCGGGACTCGGGACATGCCAGCACTTCTTTGGGATGATAGGGGGGCTTCTGCTCCTCCATCTCTCTCTGATACGTCTCCAGCTACACTCAGCTTAAGTTTGGCTTCTCATAAATGCCTTTTTGAAGCTACAAAGTTTCTCTAAACTGCAAAGTCAGTATTTATGACTTGAAGTTTATGTAATAGAAAATTTATCAAATTCAAGTGGAAGTTTGAGACTTTAAAAGCTCCAAAATCATACCAAATTTAATCTTTTACTCTCAGAAGATTCTCCGTTGGACTTTGAAGCGCAGCCACATAAATCCCCGTCCTTAAAATGACCTAATTTCCAAGAGCGCAGGGGAGCAGAGCTGCTGAGAGTCGATGCCCCGTCAGCTCACTCCAGCCGCTCGGTGGCTGAGAGGTGGCAGCAGAGGACCAGAGGAGGGCTGGTGATGAAGGGCTGCATCATCCAGCAGGGCGATGGTCAGTGACAGCCCTCATCCCATCTGAGGCTGCATCAGGTGCTGCTGTCTGACAGCCAGCGAGGCGTCGGGGCTGGCGCAGTCACACATTCAGGTCACATTAGTGAAGGGTAACAGGACGGGGCTGGAGGAGGCAGGTGGGTCTGTGCAGGTGGTCGCAAAGTTTAAATTTTAACAAGCCTTCGACGCAAAAAGGATGGAATTTGATTTTAAAAACATGATTTTTGATTTTTAAAACATAGACACAGTGATAGTTGTAGATTGTACAATTTGTCATATATGTTGGTCACAACTGAGTCCAGCTGGTTGACTTTTTTTTTCTTTGAACTCAAATTTACTTTTGCATAATAAACTTTGTTATAAAACATAAACCTGTTCCCTGATCTTTAGTGTAAAGAAAAGGAAAGTTTTATGTAAAAAAAACAACCCCAAAATTTACAAACAAAAAAAAATCATAAGTGTTTTAAAATGACTGGAATTTTGAAGCCAAAAATATGTAGGAACCTTTTTTAATTAGGATGTTATGACATACACACTTCAAGAACTCCTGTTTACATGCTGATGCGTAGAAAATGTAATCAAACTAAAAGAACATCTTCTAGACCAGTTGGAAGTCAAAAATAAAACTCTGTGTAGATCGATTGATTAGTTGGTTGATTAATTAGGTTGATTATACAACCAAAATGATTGAACTGATCATTCAAATAGGTTTTATTGTAAACTTTGCACTTATTCTGGCTTTCTTAGAGGAGAGAATAGTTTAGTGATCTCCCATCGCACCATGATACACTAAAGGTTTAATGAAGACTAATAACCTCTAGAAGGGCGCTTTAAAAGGTTGGAGAACTACTCTACTATGATTATTACACATTTTATTGTAAATATCTCAAATTTCCAATCTGTTTTAAAGTCTTAATAAGTGACTTTTCATTAACCCTGCAAAGGGTCATATTAGCACATACTGGCTCAAGGAAAAGATGTAAAAATATGAAAAAAGTGCAAAGAATGCCAATCTGCCCGTTCATGAATATTTCTCAGTTTAAAAGAGACATGAAGCGATGTGACCTACTAGCAGCTTTTTAGGATTTTAAGGATCCGTCAGCCCCCCCACCCGCTGACTGCTGACTGTGTACTTTAGTCTGTCGCAGCGCCTCCCTGTCCTTCTGCATCACCTGCCTTGAAGTGATGTACCCTGTCACCACCAGCCCTCACTCAGTCACTTTAGCTTTTTACCCGTCACTCATCTCAGGTGAGCATTGCACCGACTCTCTTCCCCCCCTTTCTGTTTCTCCGAGTACTTCCTGTCCATCGACACTCTGTCAGGAGGGGTTAAATCTGTCACCGCCGGCGCAGCCCGACGCCGTCTCTCTGAACAAACTGCTGCAGACTTCTGAGTCGTCATACATCTGTTGACCTTTGCTCCTGAGGAACATCAGTTTAGTTCTTTGAAGGATTGACAGAGCAGAGAGCAGAGCGAGGCTGTCGCTCTTCATCGCGCAGCCTCAGCTGAGCTATACGTCGAGGTTTCATAAACTGCACTGATCATACAGAACAAATCTACTTAAACGAAACGGAGCGGCGCTCATTATAGATGCTATATATGAGGGATGATTAGTCGGATTAAAGTCTTCTGAGCTCTCCGTTTCCTGTAAATTCACTATACAGTGGGGAAAATAATGTTTGATACCCTGCTGATTTTTTAAAAGTTTTTTCATTTACAAAAATGGAGAAGTCTTAATTTTCATCATAGGTACACCTTCAACTGTGAGAGACAGAAATGATTAATTTGCATTGATTGTGAAATCTTCAGTGTATCAGATACTTCTTTTCCTCACTGTAAATCTGACTTTCAAAATATTTCAGCTTAACACACTAAACTAAACCAAAAAACTTTAAATGTCAGATTTTCTAATGTTGTGATTTGAAAACTTTTGTCATGGAATATATTTGTCACCAACACGCTCTAAAAGGCATCTATTTAAAAAATCCAGCTGTCAGTGAGTCTATAAATAAATAACATGATGGCACCAGTAACTAAGATTACAGATCTTAGCAGAAATGGCAGCAGAAAAACGGATAAATCGGTCAAACTAAACACAAACTGAGTCAGTCCAGCAGCTCTGTGTTGAGCTGAAGGTGGTGACGGAGGAGCTGCTTTAGTGTAAGATCAACCAACGATACAACATCAGGTCTGTGAAGCTTTAACGAGCTGGATCAGACCTTTTTTAGGAGAGGCGCATCCTGAAGAGAGAAGCAGCTAAAAGTGAAGAGACCCTGCAGAAGTGTCAAATGTGAGAAAACACAATTAGTTTTTACACTCAGGGTGTAAATTTGTTCTTGTGGATTTCAAAATAACTCGGAACATGCTGTGAATGAGGAAAACTTGACCTTCTAAAATGAGTAGTAAATTAACTTTTTCCTAATAACCTTTTATAAGCAGTTTTCTGAAGGTTTAGTGTGTGTGTGCTCTTTCACGCTGTTTTTGCAGAAAAGTGTTTTTACATTCATTTTTTTAAGGCTTGTTAAGAATTAATGTCAGGACACTTCACTGCAGTTCCCAACCTCAAGTCACTGTGACTTTTCCAGACTTGAAGGTACATTTTAAAGCTGCAACCCGTTTCCTTTTTAATCTGATGTAAAACTGGAGCGAACGACCGAGCGATTCATGTGTGAACGGAGACCAGAGCGGAGATCCCCGTGGAGCTCGCTGACTTTGCATATAGCTGCCCGTAAATGTATTTCAAATGCTGGGGAGAAGCTAAGTAAAGCAGAAAAAAACCCCTCTGTTTTTATTTTATTTTTGGGACCACTTGGTTTGACATCTGGCTGAGAGCAGGAAACACACACTGCGGGGGTCCGAGGGGAGCTGGGGGTGCCTCCGAACGGTGGGCGCATCTGGGGAGCTGCTCGGTTCAGGAGCGGTGAAGCAGAGCCGAAGCGAGGTGTCAAGGATGCAGCCGAGTATCGACACCTGCTTCTTTTACAGCTCAACTCGTCTTCTTTTATTGATTTCTCTCTCTCTCTCTCTCTTTCTCTCTTTCTGTTTTTTTCCTCAACAGGTATCATAACATGGGGAACCTACTGAAAGTTTTGACATGCACAGATCTGGAACAGGAGCCCAATTTTTTCCTCGACTTTGAAAGTGAGTTTCCTCTGCAGCTAATTGCTCCCCGTCCTGATATCGATATCTCTCCATAACAACTCTGAACTCTTTAAGTCTTCTCACCCTAATTTATCTTTTACATTACGTCCTCCCAGCGGCAAAAGAATCAAATATAAAGCCGGAGCTTCTGCACTTTTCCATCACCACCAGCCTTTTTCCACAGCGGTGTGTGTGCAGAATATCAATCAGAGCAGGGCTGCAATAGAGACCCCCCCCCTCATCTCTCTCTCACACACACACGGATATAAAGCGCTGAGGTTCAGCTGCTGTGTAGCCTAAGGCCCCTCAGCACGGCTCGAACCTGCGCTGTACTCTTCTCACACTTGGCAAACCGAGAAACTCAGCAATACCTTGAGAGAAAAACATTTCTCGCAAGGCTTCTTTATTTTTAAAGAACATCACTTTTTTTTCTTTCTTCGATGAAAGATTTTCAGTTTTAGAATGCAGTGCTCACACCAAATGATGTAAAGAGACAACAGCAGGTGATTTAGGTTGTTTAATGTTCATAAAGCTGATTGAAGAGTTGAAAACCCTCCTGAAAGCACCTCTCCTCTACAGTCTGAGCCACAGGGTGAACAAACACCTCTTCATTTGTCTCGTTTCATCTTCCTCCATTTCTTTTCCTCTCAGCCAGGAAAGTGGGCGGTGTCAGAACCTAATGGGAAGCCGTGGAGAGAGGAGATTATTTCTACCAACTTTCATTTACATAATTGAAAGTTGTTTATTAAACCCACCGTGATATCGGAGGGTTTCCTAGAGCTGTATTTTACTTTTTGTCAGGTCTGTGTGACTATGCGTTAGATACCAGTCTGCTGTTAAACTTTGACAGACGCACAGCCCACAGAAGCAGAGCGAGAGGTGTGGGAGCAGGTGGATGTGGTGCTGAAGGACGCGAAGGGGATCCTGGATGAGCTGCAGGCCTATAAAGGAGCAGGACAGGAGATCAGAGAGGTAACGACGACGTAAAGATCCACCTGAATGACTGAAAAGCCATGACATTTAGGAGCTTGGAGCTGTTTTAGGTTGGCAGCGTTCCATTTTAGACACAGACGAGCCGTTAGCTCATCAGTTATTGTCAGATGTAACCATTATTTCTTCAAACAGAAGGAAATTAGGACACAATCTAGAAGATTGTAATAGTTTATAACTTTTACACTAAAACACACAAAATAAAACTGACTAAAATAAATATTATAACCTTCTACAGCAAGTTCAAGAGCAGACAAATCCCCAAACTGTACCTTACTGGTTTGGTAATCTTCAATGTTTTAATAGAAGGAAACTGGATTTCATACACGTTACTATACGTATATTTATAAAACTCAATAGAAAAGATGACAAAATACACTTTTTAAAACCCTTTCTCTCCTTAAGAAACATGGCACCTACATTACCCAGAGTGCATTTAATTTGCACTTGAATGGCAGAATTAATGAGTTCATTTTGCTAACTATTTGTGTTAATGGGGACTTTGAGCCTGAGCTTAATGTTCTTGTGTTTTTTGTTTCCAGGCGATCCAGAACCCGACCGATGAGGCCTTACAGGAGCAGGCGTGGGCGGCTGTGGTTCCTTTGGTGGGAAAACTGAAGAAGTTCTATGAGTTCTCTCAGAGATTAGGTGTGTAGACTTTGTAGAAACGTCTTTATGTGTGCCAAGAAAACAAAACGTCTCTAGCTTCAGGATTGAAGTTCAGACAGATGGGTTCTGTGGAGGCTGCATGGTGCCGGAGTTGATGGCACTGTTGCCTTGGAGCAAGAAGGCTGCAGGTTTGATTCCCAGATGGCGTTCTCTCTGCGTTGAGTTGGCATGTTCTCCTCATGCATGTGTGGGTTTCCTCCAGGTACTCCGGTTTCTCCTCACAAACCAAAAACATGCATGTGAAGTTAATTGGCTCTAAATTGTCCCTAGATGTGTGTGACTGGTTGTATGTCCCTGTGATGGACTGGCGGCTTGTCCAGGGTGTCCCCCGCCTCTCGCCCTGTGATGCTGGAGATAGATGCCAACTTCCCACAACCCTCACTGGATGAAGCAGTTCAGAAAATGGATGGATGAATTCTGTGGAACAAATTTGGGAGTCTTGAGAAATTTTTCTCACATTTGGATGTTCTGTCATCTTTATTGTCGACTGTTGAGCTGAATGTGTCACAAGCGACATCCCCCAAGCCTTTCATATACATGCTTTAACCCTCCTCCCACAATGCCTTGCATTTGCATGCTGCTTGCGTGGTACTGACCCCTGAGTGGGAGGGGCTTCTTGTTTAATTAGCACAATGACTTTGATTAGGGGAGGCGTACTGCTCCCTGATCTTCTTATGACCCTGGTTCTGAGGAGTGGGGGTGGAGCCCCTCATGCCTCAGTACCTTTAACCCCGAGGTCTGTGATGGAGGAAGAGGAGGTGGTCAACAGGAGCAGTGGGCGGCAGCCTGACGAAGGCTGTTATGTAATAAAGTAGGTCATCTCTCAGCGTCGTCTGCTGCTCTAATTCACCGCCTTGACTTCTGGCTCCAGGGGCCGCATCGGCCCACCGTCCTGACTTACACACACGACACGAAGCTGAGCGTCTACTGTAGGCTGCATAAAATGATACGCATAGCAGGACTGTGAGGAGAGGAGCTTGTGTTTTTATTACCTCTGCTTTAAAGGGTCAGATCCCTCCATAAAAATTAATCCAACATAGTCACAAACATAAAGATTAGCGGCAAAAATCTCCCACTCAGGAAACCAAAAATAGCTAATCTTATTATTTATGCTTAAACCTTTATATCTTCTCATGGCTAGTGGTCAATAATATCGATAATATTACAAAACTCGGTCTCTTTTGCAGGTTTTGAGCTAAAACTGGGTGTGGTAGTAGCTGAGAGTCATTCAGAACAGAGTGCTAATAGATCATGTGATGTCTTGTGATTTTTGCATTATTTTAAAGTTTTTACCAAATGACTTTAACTTCATTTCTCAACATGAGATCTGAGTTTAAAACTCTGATATAAAGACAAGCCAACTTTATTTATAAAGCACATTTAAAAACATTTTGACTGACCAAAGTGCTGAACATGGAGAAATATATAGCAATAAAATCTTAAAAAATGTAAAATTGATTTGATAAAACCATAACAGCATAAAAACAAATGGTCTAAACTGGGTTATAAGTCAGACCGAACAGATGGGTCTTCAGGGCTGATTTTAAAATCTTAAGTGAGTTTGACTTTCTGATATGTAACGGGGGAACATTCCACAGTTTTGGTGCTAACACTGCAAAAGCTCGATCTCCCCGAAGCTTAACATACCGTATGTCCTAGGCACCTCCAATAACAGCTGGTCAGCTGAGCCAAGAGACCGAGAGGGGTTGTGCCAGTGCAACAACGCGGAAAGACCAGACCATTCAAAGCTTTAAAAACAAATAAAAGAATTTAAAAATTTACTTTAAAATGAACCGGAAGCCAACGTAACGATGACAGAACTGGAGAAATATGCTCTCTTTTTCGTGTCCCAGTCAAAAGCCGTGCAGCAGCTGAAGACGTGACATATCCAGACGGGTCGTAATAAAGGCATGAATTGTTTCAAAATCACTTTTGGACAGGATAGGTTTTATTTTGGCCAGTAGCCTCAAAAGGCTGTAGGTGACATGAAATCCTTCAAGGACCAGCTGGCCTTTAATTTAAAGCGGCACTCTGGAGCATTTTTCTCTGTATCAAAGTATTCTAAATGTTCTAAATGATATTTCAGGTCTAAACTATGATCTATGGGTTGAGTTCCACAACATCTGTCATTCTGATGAAGACCCTCCTTCCTCCTAGAGACCCCTTTCCATTATTTCTTGCCGCCGACATTTTTCAGCCAATGAAATTCAAATTTCTGCATTCTCTCAACATGCACGCGCATCGACCAAACCTGTACCAGTAGGGGGCGCTGTCGTACAGGACGCTCCGTGTGTTTCTCTGCCGTCTCAGCCGTTCACTGAGGACTCACGGCTCATTTCTACTAAAAACCTACCCATTCCCCAGATAAAGATGGATTTATTTTTAAACCTTTCACCTCACAGAATGGCAAGGCTTGACAGGATTATGCGTTTATTTTGGTCAGAAAGTTCATCCAGGGCCGAGTCAAGTTCAGCTTCAGAGTCCAGCAGCAGCTCGGTGCTAACAGAGCTAATATCAGAAGCAGCAGGGACAGAGAGGGCTCTTCAGACCCTCGTAGTATTGTTGGAATAAGATTGTGAACTGTGAGTGATTAAACCCTACACATTGAGCTGTACAGTTCATGTCCGAAGTATATACGCCGCGTGCACGCGCGCACACGCGACCGGACGCGCGTGTCGAGATGTTTTGAGGAGGAGCCTTTGGACGCTAGATTCAAAAACTGCTCTCCTGATGAAATCCTCCGGAGTGCCGCTTTAACAAATGATCAAAACTGAAAAACTGTTTGTTGCAAATACAGTACAGCAGCATCTTCCTGGTAAATGTTTTAACTCACCCAGAATAAAAAGCGTGATTTATAACTATGTAAAAGTGAAAACAGAGTCCATGTTTTCAGAAGTTCTAGAATTTCCCTGTAATATAAATTGTACACAGTATAACAGAACAACCCAAAATCCTGATTATTTTCTTTTTAATTCCTATCAATACCATCAAATATGAACGTTGCCTTTAAAAGTTGTTTTTCTCTTTTAAATGTTTTTTTTAAACATGCTGCACTGTGTGAAAGTTCAAAATACAATTACATCACAATTGTAAGGAAACAACACAGTGTTTAATGTAACAGGATATTTTGAATGACTTCATTGTCCCTCTGGTGTGTGGGTTGCAGAAAACTATATGATTGGCAGAAACTCCACCTTAAGTGACTCTAATTGGTATTTGGAACAGAAATAAATTAGGATCAGAACCTCCCTGGAAAAAACGTTTCAACACCGATTGTCAGATTGTGGCACCAAAACTGTAGTGAAGTGCTGCCGTCCTCTAACGTGCCCCTCTCTGTGAGTAAAACCCACATTCTGCTCTCCTCCTCTGCGCTGACCTGATGGGATCAGACATCCCTCCTCACCCCGCTCCTCCTCCTCCTCACCCCTCCAACGCACTACAAGCGCTGCGTTTCTGCCAGCCTAAAAGCAGCTTCGCTCTAACTTCTGTTTTGACTGGGATGTAGACGGAGGGGGAAAACTGCACCACTAAGGCCATTTTTAATCAGCTGCTGCGCTTCAGATGCTGGCTCCAGCAGATGGGAGTCATTACCGAGAGGCAGACGTTCACCGCGCTGCACCGGCAGTCTCCTGAAAGTCCTCCTACGATTCGTCTTAAGTGGACTCCTGTCTGAATCTGGGTCATGTTGACATTTGTATCGTCATCTGCAATCAGCGAGAACTGCAAAATACACTTGGAATAAATCTGTTTAAATTGAATTTGCTGCCACAAAGCTTATTGCATCAGATGCTCGGCCCGTCTGGGTTATATCATCGCTGAAGCCGCGTCCAGACTGAACCCAAAGCACCGTCTGCGTCTATAAATAAAACTCCCTCTGGGTTCTAATGGTTTTCTAGCTCCGTTTTTTCTAAAGAAGACATGTTTGTTTGAGTATAATAATTTCCCTGGAAGTTCTCGGCTACATTTCGTTTCACGTGTTCCTTATTTCCCCGCCGGTCCTCCTTCGTTATCTGTCCATGGGTATGTGATGTCAAGGCTTTGTGTTTACTTACTGTCAAAACAATAAGTGTAATCCTGCCTGAATGAAATCATGCCACCCCCTCCTTCCCTTTACATTTCCATGCCAATAAGATAATTAGTCCCATGTCTCATCTGCATCTGAACAGGAGAGCCTCTCAACCCCCCCACCCCCCCGCCTCAGACCTGAAACTGGCACTGGCCCCTGGGCAGTTTGGGCACCACTGCTGCCCTATTATCTGTCCTCGTCCTAATCAGGATGCTTCAGCTGGCTGACGCGTTCACATCTCTAACGGTGGCTCTGATCCACTCTGACACTTGTTCCTTGACCTCATACGAGGAAGAAGTTGTTTTCCTTTGAATCCTGAGTTTCTAAAATGATTTGTTGCTGTTTTTATTTACATTTATTTTAGATCGATTTTGCAGTAATGAAACAAATTTGCAGTAATCACAGTTTGTGTAAACGGTTGGTTTATCTTTTTGAATGATCTTTTTTGCATTTGACTACAATTGATGATATTTTTTGTTGTAAAAAGTAGTTTTTTTTAATTAGGTTTTACTTTTAAAAAGCCTGATCCCACGAGTCCTACAGTGAGGACATTTATCTTCTGTTAGTATTTGTGTTATTTGGTCAAAGTGTCTTAAATATCTCTCTCTTAATCGTCAACTGAGGGACAGTAACTTCAGAAAAGTGGTCGTTACTATGGCGAGCGACAAAATTTTGTCAGAAAGTTGGATTCTCTTTCTTTATCTCAAGTACGTTTTGACTCCCAGAAAATGTTTGAGATGTTTCCAGACCCCTGCTACTAGTTTGAAAGAAGATTTCTCTCTTTAGAGCAAATTTTTTTTAGTGTTCAAAATTCCAGTGACATGAAAGTGCGAGGAAGATGAGAACTCTCGTGAACATTTTAAGACATTTTGGAAATTTGTCTCATAAATTATGTTGCAGCTCGGATCAGATTTTTCTAAAAACAAAATAAAAGAAGAATTTCTGCAAATCGTTACCCCTGACTTAGATAAAAACTAAATGTAGCATCTCTGTCTACTTCCGTTGTTCAAAATTAGGTCAGAACATACCACATACAGGTGCTGCCCTTGTTGTGTTTTTGGAACCAAAATGCGGCGCTGAAAGTCCCGTCTACTCTCTCACACACAGTCATGTTTTTTTTTTTAAATCGTCAGATCTCTAATAACAGCTAAATGAATTGGAGAAATACATATTTGAACATACAACAGCAAAACAAGAGCCTTATTTAATATTTAGTCAGGAAAAATGTCCCGTTCATACACATGAAGGGGGCGGTTCCTAAAACTTGTACTGGAACCAGCCACTAGGTGGCGTTTCAGTACCATTCTGGTTTATCTTTCACTGAAGCTTTATTAGAGGTCGCAGTTTGTGACACACTAAATGTTTAAAGGAAATCTTTGCTGTTTTTTTGCTTGTTCTTCAGTTCTTAGCTGTGAAGCCTCCTCAGTATGAACTGAAGAGTTTTTTTGGTGCAAAGATTTTTATAGTGACTCTAAACTCTCATCAAAATGGTGATGAATTGGCTCAGCGCTGTTAAAGTGCCTGTGACTCCATATTTAAATCACTTTATATTAAACAGGTGTAATCTTTGAGGCCTCTAGATTAGCGTTGCACCATTATAACTCAAAATACACTGTAATTATTTCCTAACGAGCAACTCGGAGATCAGAAGAAAGCGCCGCCTTCCGGTTCTGCTGGGTTTCTCCTTATTTGGCAGCCTGACACTTCTGCTGCAGCAGGGGGCAGTGCCGTCACGTGAAAGAGAAACGAAACTGAAACTAAACACTACACGGTCTATGGGCAATGGCGGCGGCACTGCCTCGCTCCAGGTGTCGTGAACGTGCATGTGGGAGGAGAATTTACCATATAAGCAAGTCCGGATCACTATGACCTCATAGCGGGCTGGAGTGAAAAAAACTGTTTGAAACCTGGGTCTGAAATCTTGAAGAGCTTCTCACTGGCTGTACTAGGAGACAGATGGACGCCGTTTTTTGCTCTTTCTAGCAGGTTTAAGGTGAGAACTCAACGTTGCAACATGATAGATAAGTCAGAAAACATGGAAAACCATGTCATGGGCACTTTAATGTTGAATTGGGATTAAAACCTCTTCAAGAGGACAAAATAAATCAGGTTTACCTCCAAAAAGAACTGTTCCTTTTCTTAAACTACAGTTCTAAGAAGCTGTGAGGGTTTTATCAGCAGTTTGTGTCTTTTTGAATCCGTCTGACTTTACACAAGCTGTACTCTTGAATATTTTCTGACCTTTATATCTTTGCAATACTGCTGTTTGAGTTAAGTTGGTGGTTGAAACGTTGATCAGCACTGACTCATGACCAGAACACCACAGCTGACGTGTCTCTGCTCATGGTTTTTATTACATGACTGTACAGCTTGTAGATCTATGTAACTGACAGAGCTACGGCTTCACCTTGTAAATCTGTCTTTGTCCCACAGAAGCGGCGTTGCACAGCCTTCTGGGAGCTCTGACCAACGAGACTTACAGCGACCCGACTCAGCACCTGGAGCGAGAGCAGGCGCTGGCCAAGCAGTTTGCAGAGATCCTACACTTCACCCTGCGCTTTGATGAGCTTAAAGTACGTCTGCGTCACTAACAAATCCACTCTGCTTTACTGGAACTGGAACCGTCAGTCCTCCAACGAGCTGTCGCTTCCCTCGGATTGATTTCCGCTCCACACAGATTAAAATCCTGATTCTGCACTGCTGTTGATGATGCACAGGACCTGGATGGAGCGGCTAATGAGAGTAATATCAGTGTTTAAATCCTGAGCTCAGTTCCTGAATGTGGCAGCTTTTATATATAAACCAGAGAGGAAATTATACCATTTGGCTTGAATTCAAACCCAAACTGCTAATGAAATGCTGTTGGAGAAATCACACATTAAGCGTGGGTGTCGCTCAAATGCTTGTTGTAAAATTTAAAAAAAAATATCTGCAAGCACCCAGAGACGGCGGCTGAACTCGTTCTGTCTTCACTCCGAGACACAAACCCCGACTCCCTGAGGGGATTTGCAGCGACACCACAATTAGTACCCACTGCCCATCCTGGCAAGATAAAACATGAAGGTAGGGGGTGCAAGGTGGCATGCCAGGCCCATTCATCAATCTTTCACACTCGTGCACGGGCTTCTGACCCAGTTAGTGTGTGTGTGTGGCGTGCAGGCTGTCTCCGCTGTGGACACAAAGACGGATACCAGTCCATTGTAGCAGGATTAACATGCTGCAGGAACGAGGATAATTAGCCACATAATGAGCTCTCACTGGTGGCACTGGTTTTAAAAGCAGCTCTCTTATTGGCCGCCTTCCTTTGCATGAGGTCAGAATCGGATCATTTTGAAGGAAAACGGAGACGTTCGCTGACACTCGTGGGTTTTATTTGAAGCTTTTACTGTAAATAAAGGCAGAGTAACACTGCGTTTGTCTGGGGAGGGGGCAGCGCAGCTTAAAATGGAGGGAAAAATCCAAATACTTCCTGACAGGGGGAGAGAGGACGTGGCTGTAACGAGGGCAAAGCGGTGTCAGAGGATTTCAATTCAGTCCAGCAAATAAAACCGTAATTGTATCAGTGTTCTTTTCATGTCGTTCCTCCCCAAAGCTATGTTTCTGCTTAGCTGGCTAAATCGTTCTGTCACGACAGCGACGCGTTTGATCCTCGACGTCTCGCTGCAGGGTGTGCCACCTACAGACAACTCTTTCTCTAATTTATTATTTCATTTCCTCCTTTCGCAGATGACTAATCCAGCCATCCAGAATGACTTCAGCTACTACAGGAGAACGCTGAGTCGGATGCGGATCAATAATGTATCGGTGAGAATCATCATCCCCACATGGCGTCACAGTCAAACAGACTCGTGATCTAAATCAGTTTGGGAGTCTTTACAGCCTAAAACAAACTGAAACCGTCTTGTACACTTCATGTTTTTGTCACTAAGCGCAGATATACAAGCAAGAGAACATCGTGAAGCACTTGGCTGCTTAAAAATTTATATTTAACCTTTAAAAACTGATCCTAAGAGCATGCTTTGGGATCAGGTTGTTCCAGGGAGGTGAAGCTGCTCTCAGAGTGATTGATAGTGATGTTCTGTCTGCTGAATGTGTAAATAAGTCATTGTTATTAACCATTCAGACCTAAAGGTGTTTAGTGGTTCTAATCTTGCTGTTTTAAACAAACTGTCCTCAAAAAGCTTTATTTCTTGGCTTTCGAAGAAACTATTTAGATGCAGGAAAAATGTGACAGAAGTTCATCTTTTATTAAAATGTTCTCTTCTCTCAGGTTTATTAGCATTTTTGAAAAAGTTTAAGGTAAAAGCTTGCAGGCATTTTGAATTTGAAAAGGAGAAACAAATGTTTTATAGTGATTTAATAATGGCTTTAATGCATAATAACATAATGGTTTCCTAATATCATGCAGCCCTGTTTCATAACTCATATTTAAGAAGTCAAAATGCCAACGCTTCATAATAAATCAACACGTTAATTGGCCTAAATTATACAAAAACCTGATATACTTTTATATGCAAAAGAACGTAATATGACCTCACACAACACGATCCCACTTGTTAATGACCTCATTTAAATAAAATTAAAATCATGAATTAATGTTTAAAATTCAGTGTTTTTCTGTTCCACATGCTGACTGCCATGTCTTACTGTGCTAAGCTGCTATTAATGGATGCTTTTTTGCAAAGAAGATCAAAATATCTGCTGTGTCCCATTTCTGTCTGGTTATCTCTAAGGCGCGTTACATCCAGGTGCACGTTCAGTCTATTTATAAGTCCTTTGTGGCATCTGAGAAGATAATAATTTTTCCACTTGTGTGTCCACGTGTCGAGTCGTGTTTATTTATTTAAAGCATTTTTAAATTAAAGCAGCGTACCATAGTGTTGTATGGTTTAAAAATTACAAGAAGAAACTCAAAGTATATGAGGAAAACTTTAAAAATCAACAAAAAAACACAAAGTAATAAAAATTAGTGCTGTTGTGTGATTATTAAATTATTGTGTCAGACTAATAGATTGATATATAACAACAAAAAGTATCTTATGACGTTTTTTATTGTGTTTAACAGACTTGAACAGATGCAGTCCCAGTGCTGCTGCATCCTTTACTTTGGTCATTGGACACAGTTAAGGCTGGTTTATACTTCTCCGACAGCACGTTTGCGCTCAGACGCACACGTATTGACGGAGACGTTTTTGATTTTTACTTCTCCGTCAGTGTTGTGAAGCAATTCTCCACCAAGACAGCAGAGGGCGCATAACTTTTCTGCAGTAATGCCTCCGGTCGACCAAAGTTTGTTTATTTCAGCTCAGTAATGGCCGACAGAGCGAATTTTGATTGAGTTTGAACAGATTGATCTCGAGGAACAAACAATGTTGTTAAAAAGAATTAAACGGGAGTGAAGGAGACGATGGCATATGTTGAATGTCCATCCGGTGAGGACGAGGCAGACGACAAGCGAATATGTAGCTCTTGTTCAACCCTTTAGGGACACTGATGGATGATATAAATGTTGTACTTCTTCTGCCAGACGTTTCTCGAGCTGATCTATATCTGCTTCCCAGAGATTCTACTATTACTACTCTGTTGATACCAGCGTCAAGCCGGAAATGATCACGGGGTGTTGAGCCGACCAATCAGAGACGTGCGCTCTCCGTCTCGTTCGACGGATAGTTAGAAAAGTGAGCTCGACTCCGTCCGTCCTTGCGGGCCTGTCGGAGAGCTCTTGCGTCGACGGATAATGGCGTTGCGTGTCTCCGTAACAACGCAGACGGAGAAGTATAAATCAGGCTTTAGTAACCGCTCTATTAACCCTCATCTTCCACCAAGGATGACACTTTGATGTCAAAGTTGGGGAGCTTGAACTGTTTAAACAGTGCAATGATATCAACCCACCAAAAAACAACAGCCAGTATCCATTTAATATAGTGTAACATTGTTTTCAGATGGTAAAAACTACTGCGCTCAAAACTGTCCCCCTGCCTCCCCTAAGTTACATCCCGTGTCTTCCACCAGGCATGGACTAGCCATGGCACCGCTGGACTGGAGGTGGTAACTGTAAGCCGGTCCAGTCCTGCAGCCTGTGAATAGAGCTGCTTGTTTTAATTTGTACTTCCTGTTGCGGCGCTCAGATAAAGAGCGCTCAAAAGGTATGGATGCAGTGATGACGGTTTTGTAACAGCGCCACGGGCACCAGTGGTGTGTTACGTTACAGTTTTGTGGGTGGAGCACGCGATCACTTCCAAGTGCAGGGCTCTAAGGAGCCTCACAGGGCTGATCAGTGACACAAACGCCGCTGCCAGCAGCCCAGCCCAGCACACACACGCACCACTGTAATGGAAGCTTGCATGCAGAAACAGTAAAGAGATTAATGCAATTACCGTATTGACCTGAATATAGAACGACCCCGATTAAAAGATGACCCTTCCTTTTCAAGATTGGTCTTCAGAAAAAAGACTAAATGCGCTTTTTAAAGAAACTATTTATATTGAAATTTTGAGAGTCATTTAAATAATACCGTAATTACAGACTGCTTTAATATTTGACTATTAATCAGGGCTTAAAGTTCTTCGTGGCGACAATTGGAAAAAAGTTCAGTTAAATCTCTTTCTCGCTCTATCTTTTAGCGCTCTCAGTCTCCCTCCCTCTGTGTGTGTTTGTGTGTGTGTGTGTGTGTGTGTGTGTGTGGAAATAAAAGCTGCTTTCATAAAACAATAGGCCCGTTTCCACTACCGGAACTTCAGGGTAATTTTACCGGAACTTTGCGGCGCGCGAGTGTTTCCACTGCATCAGGCCGTTTCGAGAGGGCCGTCTTCAGGGCCATTTCAGGGACCAACGGAGTCCCTGATCAGGGGCAGGTACTCAGATCGGCCCGATAGACTCGCGGAGTGGGAAATGTAGTTAACTCGTGCTGATTGATTGTGGGATGAAGGGAAATGATGAAAGCACACGGCGCCGAGATAAATTATGTGTCGTTGTCGGAGCTTGCAAAATGACCGTGTCTTCGAGGTTGGATTAGTTCGTATCAAGTATACTCATCCTTCTGTTCAGCACTCCCATCACTATGTATAAAAACAGCGAAATACACCGCAACCATTGCTTCTTTGTCCATTGTTGATCTATTTATTATTCTCCACTTCCTTGTCTGTTGGCGCCTTTACACTTGTCAGTGACGTCGATGCTGACGTCTTACAAAAGTTCCGGAAAGGTGGGGGCTGTAATGGAAACATGAGCGCTGAGCGGAGTGAGCCAGCTGATTGTCCTGGTCAATTTTGCCCTCTAGGATTTACCCTGAAGTTCTGATAGTGGAAACGTGGCTAATGCTGCCAATTTGCTGCAAAGCTGAGCGGACTGTGCCCGTAATGTTGCACAATCGTGTGCTTTTCACAAAAGATTACACAATGGCGGCGGTAAGGGGCGATCTTCACGCTGTCAACTTGCAGGGTTACATGAGATGGAAGTGCCCGTATTAAACTCACAGACAGGCGACTTCTGCGTCTGCTCTTGACTGTGTGAGAGTCGGGTACAGAACGAGGTTCTGTGCAGCTGTGTGAGGAAGAAAGCCTGTATGAATGACCGACGAGAGCCGAGCCCTCATCAGAGAAAGGTCCGCGCTGAAAGCTCCTTCCTTGGGTCTGGAAGGTGAACCTGGCTGGACTGATCATCAGGCATTTTAATCCCCAGTGGTCCTGTAACTTTGAGCTGGTTCGGACCGGGATCGGTTGCTATCTGAGCTGCTTCCTGTTGCTGCCGCTTTGACCAGAAGCCTACGCCCTCTGCTGGTTTGGTTGTGTAATGACCCCAAAAAACTAGGACGCAATTATAAGACAACCCCTCCTTTTTCAAATACTTTTCAATGAAAAAAGCCTCGTCTTATATTCGGGTCAGTACGGTAAAAACATAACTCACTAGGTATGGCTGTAATTAATTAATCGCAATTAACGCAATAATTTGACACCTCTACAAAAAATGAAAGAATAAACTTTTATTTTTGTATTAAAGGCATCAACTAGAAACGTGCTTTTAAGACTTCTAAACAAGAGTGTTGACAGCGGTGCTTCCAGGAATTTTTCAAAGGGGGCCAAATGGTTTCCACTGATTATAAACATAACAGAACATCGGGAGTTTTATTATTCTGTTGTCAAGTAGAGGTTTTTTGAAAAATACTTCAACACTGGAGTTTGGGAATCACCTTCTGGCATTGGCGTACTTTAGTTCCTTATTTTACAGAATGAATTTTCTCAATGAAAGACAAAGAATGATGTCCATGAATAAATAATAAATGTTGTAACTTGTCCTCTCCTCTCTTAAAGTAATATTTCCTCCATCTTGGAGTGCGTTTCTGTGTAAAAGCTATAAATAATTACTATCCTACCAGCTGAATGGTCTTAGTTTGTAAAAATAGTTAATGCCAGATATAGCTGATAAGCTAGCATTTGCATTATATGAATATTTTTGTAGAAAAATAAAAAATCCTCAGTAGGACTTGACCCCTGGTTGCACCTGAAGTGCTAAACATTTCTAACACTGGTGATTTTGATGCTTGACATTAACTTTAAATGTGAAGTTAATGAAATGATGCTTTCATGAACCGCTAGAAAACGAGCTGTTTTAAGATGGCCACCATACACTTTGGTTTTGGCTAGGGGTGCAACGGATCATCATCGATCTGTGGTTCGTACGGATCACCCGCTACGGTTCGGAACGCACGTGGTTCGCGGTTCATGTAGAGCGTGTGCGTCGCTAAATAATCCCCGACGTTCTGTGCTCACGCGCTCTGAATTTGCAGATAATTCCCCTCTGAGAAAGGCGTTCATTTTGCATCACATATAGAGGTTCACTCTGTTGGCTTCAGTCGTTTTAGTACACCAGAACGAAGGATCGCTGATCAATATCCAGTCTCTGCTGCGCGCGCGCTGCCTCTGATTCCTCCGTCTCTCTCTCCGTCAGCTGGAATCTTTCTGATAGACAAACTAGATTCACCTATTTGTGTCTAAGATAACGTTATGTTGGGCTTTTATACGAGCTAATAAACGTTAATATAACCGGAGTTCAGTCAGGAGCCACAAAGCAGCGCCTCATGCGTCACGCCCGTCCGCCCCCCTCCCCATCTGTGACCGCTAGTTTGACAGAAGCAGGTCTGTGACCCCTGAGGTGGCATATGAGTCTATCTCCCCCATTAATTTGTTTTAATATGATTCAAAAATTTATTGAAGCATCAGATTGACATCTTGAGTTAAATGCAGTTTGTATTTATGAGGATTGAGCATAAAAAAGTTGCTCAGTGTTTTAGAAAATAATGAGAGAGCAAAGTTTTTTGTCTTTTCTTTTTCATTATGCTGATCCGACAATTGATCCGAACCGTGACTCAAAACCGTGAACCGATCCGATCCGTGAGCTTTCTGATCCGTTGCACCCCTAGTTTTGGCTGTGCTCAGACTAGCCATTAGCTTATCAGTCTCATGGCTGTAGACTCTCGTTTTTCTAAACGGAGGCCGTTCTACACTGGGTAAGATAGTCATTATTTTTAGTTTTTGCACAGAAACACACTTCAAAATGACCAAAATACACCTTTTAATTTATATTCATTATTAAAATATTATGTATTTATGACAAACTTATTAGGGGTGCCAGTAAATTTGTTTTATTTTAAGGGATATTTTAGTTTAATGTAAGTTTTGTATTGTGTTTTTTTTTTTTTTTTTTTTTTTACAAAAATCAGTTTCTCTAAGTTGAATCTGTGTTCATATCACTATAGGCTGAAGTCTGTACAGGATACACTGTAATTATCTCTAGGTCCAAAGATCACACTTTAGTTTTATCCCATAAACTGTGAACTTCAATATTAAAACAGCAATAGGGATGTTTGTACTTCAGTTACTTGTAGAACAGGGCACCATCTGCATAACTACGAGAACAAAGATGACAGGTGGTATTCCCTAAGATTGTGCCTCTGTGAAGTGTGCAAAGAAAATAATGGCATTGTTCCAAGTAATGAACCCTGAGGAACACCACAAGAAAAAGACGGAACAAAGGTCTGAAGAGGAGACCCATCAATTAGATGTTTGTGTGGATCTTATGGCTTTGAATTATAAGTTTCTTGGCGTGAAATAAGAAAAAAAAAAAACAAGTGTCCTAAAAGTTTTAGTCCTGTTAGAGGATCTAAAGAGATCAATTTAAGGTCCATTAGGAAACCGAGCAGCTTGATAGATTTTTAAATATGTACCTAAATAACACATTCAGTCTCTTTTATCATTAATGATGAACTTCAGATGATCTTTGCTCAGCTGGTTCAAACTGCTTGGTTCAGGAAGGAGTTTAATGTCATGAATGGAGACTGCTCTCTGTTTTGACCTGTCTGACAGCAGTTTTTTATCCCATCAATCCAGAATTTGCCATTAGGCAAATGGGCCCAGACAAGTAGTAGTTAGGATTCGTCACCGCCGAGAGACGCTCAGACTGCCTCCCTCCTCCCAGCTCTCCGTTTAGTCTCAGAGAACGGAATCATTCAGACGTCTGAGATGAAACGCATCCGTCCCGCTCAAACAGTCTTTGAGCACATCTGTCATCATTTGTTAAAAGCTGAATTGGTTTGAAAGTTTGGGGCGATTTATTCAGATCCCGTCAGGGCTCTCACGACGGCAGGAAGTGTTCTTGTTTTTAAATATGCAGACAAATTTAGAACAGGCTTGTTCTGTGTTATCTGCCAGGTGTTTTTGGTGTCTGAACGTGGAAAGCAGCGGGACGAGTTAGTCAGCTGGGAGGGCTCGGTCATACGGCGCATATCAGTGTTTTCCTGTCATTTTATCACATCGGGGATCTTTTTATATGTAGATCATGTTTTCTTTTCTGCTTTCTTTTAACTCAGAGGTTTTAAATACTGCAGTATGCTCAGAGTGTTGAGTGAGAGTAAATGTTTTTTTCCCTTCACATTATGATTCAGCTACACCTTTGTTTTATTACTTTGACATTTTTCATTCAAATTTCCCCCGACTGTGTCATTCCTCCTAGCGGCTGATGTGATAACATCTCTTTCACTTTTCATATCGAGGTCAGCTAAAGGTCATTATATGAATTTTATATTAAGGTCAGAAATCCAGAACAATGAACAAAGACTCTGCAGGTTAAAGCGCGTCTGACTGCGACTGAGAAAAACAATTTAAACCTTTTATGTTTTTAATGATTTCCAGGCAGAGGCTGAGAATGAAGTCAACAACGAGCTGGCCAATCGGATATCTCTGTTCTACGCCGACGCCACTCCCATGCTGAAGACATTAAGTGACGGCACAACAAAGTTTGTATCGGAGGTGAGATTCATTTCTATTATAGGCACCTGAAAAACATATCTGAGGTATTATTTAAAAATGTTTAACTTAAAAAAATGTTCCATTGATTTACATGGAGGAGGCGGGGCTTATGTTGCAGCCGGCCACTAGGGGGCACTTTGGTTCAGCTTTTTGATTACTGTCATACCTCTCATTATCTGTTTTGATGAGCCACACCTGCACAAATAAAGCTTTTTAAAAATAAACAGGAAACCATTCAAGTGTCATATTTTCCCCAGAAATTTAATTTAAACAAATCTGGTGAAATTTTTATAGAAACATGTCATGCAACTATTAGATATAAGGAGAAACAATTTCTTTGAGGTTTTAGTGTGTCTGCTACTGATTTGTGATTTTTTAAAAATTCATTAATAAACATAAAATTGAACTGAGTTGAACCTTGAAGCAAATCATTAAACTCTGAAAATACAAAAATAACCAAGACCTCAACATAATGATCCAGAATATCAGAAAGGTTCATCTCGGTCCTCAACATCCAATTAAATCGACCCAAAAGTCTCACAAAACTGAAATTCTTTAAGGAAATAATGAACAAGAGCTGGAAAAAATTAACTGGCTACAAACAGTGCTTAAAGCTTTCTTCAGTTTCTTTTTCTGCCTGTTTGAATCTATCAGATTAAAAAAAATTACAACAAAACATTCATCACTCATGTTTACTTTATTCTTCAGGTTTTTTAAAGTTTCAGTATTTTTTCTTCTTACAGAACAAGAACCTGCCCATTGAGAACACGACGGAGTGTTTAAGCACTATGGCGAGCGTGTGTAAAGTCATGTTGGAAACACCGTAAGCGACTTCCTGTCTAGTTCACGTCTTGGTTCAGGAGTTTTCGTCTTTCTAATCACCTCTTCGTCCCATCAGGGAGTATCGTAGCCGTTTCACCAGCGAGGAGACGGTCTCTTTCTGCCTCAGGGTGATGGTCGGGGTTATCATCTTGTATGACTACGTCCATCCTGTCGGAGCGTTTGCCAAGTCGTCGAAAATCGATGTGAGTACGGCTCACGCTGTGATCTCCTCACAGGTTGTTCATCAGCTAATGATCTGGTTCTGATCCACAGATGAAAGGCTGCATCAAAGTCCTCAAAGATCAGCCCCAAAACAGCGTAGAAGGACTTCTCAACGCTCTCAGGTGAGCTCAGGATGAAACCTGATATCAAGCTGCCAGTGAGCAGACTTCCACAACGTTGGTTTCTGTGATCACCAACAGTTTTATTTTTACTCCCCGTCAGCCCCTCGACTCACAGTGAGCTTTATTCTTGCTTCGTGTCAAAGACGTTCCAGAAAAGTCCCGATTACATCTGACATCTCGTCCCTCACAGTCTAAATAAGATCTCCCTCGTCGCCTCGCGCTCGTCGTCTCTCGAGCAGACAAGGTCATTTTCTGAGCCAACCTCGCATCTGTACCGTCTCTGTAATCGTCCAGAGGCTGGACGGCACTTCCTGTCTGCAGGTCATTTTCATGCAAAAGCAGACTTTACGTCAGAGATGTGATAGGAAACGACAAAATATGGAAATGATACAATATTTATGCTGTTTATTAGTCTCTAGCTGTAGTTATCACTTGGTAGACTAATGGCTTTCTTTATGTATAATTTGGCTTGATAAATATCATACTCGGAGTACATAAATATCTGCTCATTTGTTAATGGCACTGTGTTTTAAAAAGGTCTGTTTTATTTAAATCAACTGGTTCAGTGCTTTAAAGCTCTAAACCCATTTATTTAAATTTGTGTACAAAACAACTTTCTATATTTTTCCTAGTTCACTGCACAAAATACTTTTAGTCATTTTTAATCAAACTTGAAGTGAATACTGAGTTAAACCCCAGAGAATATTCAGGTAATTATAACAATAGGTCGTTGGTGCTGCTTTGTTATATAAAGGTCCAATATCAGATTTAGAATTACTAAGTACGAGTACTTACATTGGAGTTCTTGGTTGATATCGAGTACCGGTATCGGCATCAGCAGTGTGCATGAGCGCCAACACTAATACTGTCAGACACGCTGGATCTGTTACCTCAAACCTTCAAGCTAGAGATGAATATAAAAACATTTAATTCCATCAAACATGTTTATTAATAATAAATGAAAACTTTCATCTATAGCCAACAAACCCCAGTTCGTTTTATTGTTTTATCAGTTACTGACATCTAAATCTGTCTGCAGGTACACAACCAAACATCTAAATGACGAATCAACCAACAAGACTATCAAGAGCATGCTGCAGTAGGACTGGGCTGCAACCACTGCTGGGGGAAACACCACTCGCTGTCCGGATGGATTTAGCTGCACAGAATGTTTGTTTTTGTTTTGTTGTTGTTTATTAGTTTCATGGAAAAAGAGCTAGGCTCCGCCCACTTTTATAATGCAAAATGCTACTGCCATGATGACGTCTTTTCTCTGTGCCGAACAGATGTGACACGCTGGTGTTTTTAAACATTTCTGGTTTTTCCCTTTTTAAGGGACGGGAGTGCTTTGACTTGAAATTTTCAGAGTTATATAGAGAAGTATATATTATTTTTGTTTGATTGGTTATTTAATTACATCCTCTGCATGATGAAAATGTCATTTCCTTCTATTTAAAAAACTAATAGTTTAATTTGTTGGCTCTGCTGTGTATTATCAGATATGTTATTGAAATGGTACTTGTCGACATGAGATTTAAGAGTACTGTTTTTATATTTTTTATAAGTTTTAATTTGTGCATACGTCTTCTTTTCATTGTTGTATTTTTCATTTGAAAGCTAAACTGTGATGTGAGCAGAATCGAAATGAAATCTGGAATCTGTACAGTAAATGTACTTTATGATGTGGCTGGAGACATTAAAAGGAGAACTCTTGTTTTCTACAAAAACGTGGCCTTGTTTGTTTTCTCAGCATCGTGGGAGAGCTGGGAAAATGTTTCTTCTTGTGTGAAAGGTGTCTCTTCTCATGATTGACCACAAAGCAGGTAGTGGGAACATATTTCAGATCAGTTCTCCTGATTAGATGAACACAAGCAGATGTTTTTCTTAGAAATGAGACCAGCTCTGGGTCTGTTGGATTAACCACAACATTTAGCTTAGCATAAAGTTTGGAAACGTTCTGGCATGACTCAACCAACTATGCTCTCAGAGGGATAATGTGTACTTATTTGAAGTGATGTATATTATGAGTACGTAGTTTGCTGTTCACTATAAATGAGATGCAGAGTAATCTTTGTTGGGAGAACGTCTCATAGGAAGTTTAAGCTAACGGCTACTTGGAGAACATTTGAGCTACAAAAACAACTCAAACTCTAACATTTGCTAGCAGTTTGAGCAACAGTAGGTTCTTTTCATATTGCATTACTTTTATATGAAACATTTTCTAAACTTACTTCAAACTTTTCTACCAAATGACATCTGGGTTGCAAAACATGCTAAAACTATTAAAGGGACATGGTTCAAGAATAAGAAAACTCACGATCGCCGCGCCTAGCACTGCAAATAACTGCAGCCTTGAATGGGAGCGTGCACAAACTTCTCTATTATCTCATAAGGGTTCAACCAAAGGCAGCCAGAGACATGATTCCATAAATAAAAATACATTTTATTAATACAAAATAAAATATGGCAAAACAATGTCCCGCGCCACACACACACACACACACACACACACACACAGAGGGTCCGAAAGCGGGGGCGATCCAACAGAGCTAATTTCGCTAGCTGCTATGTTCGTCCTTCCACCGCTGCCCGTATAGCTGAAAGCTTTAATCAGTTGGTGTTCTCCGACTCCCGGAGGTGAGTTTGAGAAATCTAGGGTGATAGAGGCATGTCCCGCCGCATACATCACCCTAGATTTCTCAAGTTCGCATCATAGAGTGGAGCTCCGGAGCACCCGGAGGAGCGTGCGCAGCAGAGCCGCCTTAGATGCACTGTAAGCGGACTGAGGTCCAGGAAACAGTCGGGGATTTGAGGCCTATCGTGCTGAGATCCATAAACATGGACAGATTGCTGTGCGGTCGCCTATAACAGCACCTTTAGCTCTGTGAAACCTTATAATCCATCAGAGAGGTTTTCAGCTCCATAAACACTGTCAAGATAACACCAGTTTTATGAGAAAAACCACAGATTCAGACGAATGAAGTCCGCCATTGACCAGCAACACAACACAATGGTGCAATACTGCCATCTACTGGATATACATTTATTATTACTTTTTTAGCTTCCAGAACGCGCAGCAGCGTCAGTTGACGTCACATCCGAAGGACAGCGCGGGAAATTCGTTCCCGAATTGCAGAACATTTTACAGCTCACAGCCTGTTCAAGACTATGGAATGATACATTGGTGGCCTCATTCTTTTTGATTTAAAATGCTTCATCACTCATTAACCTAAATAAACTGACATGCATGATTACTTGTATTAAAATCTTGAACCATGTCCCTTTAAAAAATCTGAAAATATCCCACCATGAGTTGCAGTCCTGCCAAACCAGTCCACTAAAAAGACAACTAGTGTGTGAATAGTACAGATTAAAAGATAAATTTTCCCACAGTGACTTCACTTTTGTTAGCAGAATTGATTTATTAGAAACCGTTGGGGATTCTCTCACATGAGGTACATTTTCTCTTCAACTCATGCTAGTCAGCGAAGGCTGTTCATCTGACTTCAGTCTTCAGAAAAGTGGCCACAGCGAGGATCCATCCATCAGCCCTGGCTCAGGTTGGCTTCATGTTTACATTCCTGTTTGTTTTTTGACCTTGACTCGACATACATGCTCCATCTGCACCTGATATCTCCCCACAACCTCTACAGTCTCACACTGATCTTTTGTTTATTCACGTGTCACCCAAGCTTTAGTCAAATGCTAAAACAAAACATAAAACTTTTTTTTACTACCTGCTAGGCAAAAATGTCTAAAAGCTGATCACCCTAAGAAAAAGTACCAGCTGCCTTATTTTACAGAATACAAACTGTTTTGAACAGATTTTTTAGGAAAACCTAACTCCTAGCAGACTTGGCAAAAGGACACAGGGGTAGTGTAGCAAATGTAAATGTCTTGCATTTGTATAGTGCTTTTTGAAGTCAGTGGACTACAAAGCGCTTGTACATCAGTTAGTCAGTCATTCACATGCTGATGGAGTTACAGAGGTGAGTTGCCCAGACAGAGAGGTGCCACCAGCCCTCTGACCACCACCACCAGCAGGCAATGAGGGTAGGGTGTCTTGCCCAAGGACACATTGACAAAGTAACCCAAACAGAGCGGGGATTTGATCCTGCAACCCTCTGGTTTCAAGACCCAACACCCTACCATTGAGTTACTCACTCCCCCACACAAACATTAGGTAGAAAAATTAGCAACATAAAAAAATTTCACTCAAACGATTTTAAAACATTTTAATTTAAGTTGTTTTAGATGGAGGGAATTATTCCTGATTTGGGTAAGATCAGTCTGAATAGTCTGAATTGAATATTAACCTGTTTAATTTGCTTTTAAAATGGTTCTAAATAACTTAAAAGTAGCATCTGGAGTACTACGACTGATTTGGGTTTTGAGTGCAATTGTTGCCACTTCAACATATACCGTTTAGTGACATATTTTTTATTAGGGTCAAGATGAGTTAATTGCTCAAATGTAAAAAAAAAAAACCCCTAATGTATACAGTTAACTATTTATGTAAAAATGATTTCAATTTAAAAAATATTAAAGTTACAGCTATTATAATAAATGTGATAAAAGTATGGTCTCAACTCAAGAAAAAAATCAAAGACAAAATATTTTGTGCATTTTAATTCATTTGCAGCAGCAGGCTCTAATAATGTTTAACTTTTTATTTAGACTTTTTATTATAGTTTAGTAACTATCTTCAGTTAAGTTCAGCGCTTCACAAAGATTAAGGGACTCAAACTTGCTCCATTTGGTGGTTGACCTCCCATTAAAGGGTTAAATTAGACTATTATTATGGGTGGGGTGATGGTTCAGCTGAATAATGACCCAAAAATAAAAGACATCACCACAAAAAAGCTGCAAAACAATATAATATAATATATGAAATTTGCTTTAAAGGTTATGAATTTTGCAGCTGTCAAATCTGTATTCGGGCTAGTTGTCTTCTTGAAGACTTTGTTAAAAAATAATATTAATGCACATAAAAACCTACTGGGAGCTAGTTAATTTGTCTGAGGTAATATGAAAGATGCCTGTCTGCTTTTATATAAAAAATGATTTTTCTCTGTTACACACTCATTTTATATTCTTTTTCATTTGCACCATCCTCTTGTTGCTCTTTCCTTCCACTCTGAGTCTAATATGGTTAATGGCTCATTAAGAAACATAATTACATGATGTCAGTGACAAGTGTTCATCTCTTTTCATTAAAAACAACCTTTCAGGATCCATTATCCCTTCCTTCCACATTAAAGGTTTTCTCCTGTTTATCACAAGAAGAAAAGACCTTTTTCTGTGCGTGCTTTGGAGACAAAAAGAGGCCAGTCTGCGCGGTCACTGCAGCACCATCATCAGTGCAACTTCTCAGGGTCAGAGAGAGGCAGCAGAGTGGATGGGTGTGTCCTCTGCAGCATCTCTGCACTAACAGACACGGGAGAGCATGGAAACAGGAGGAGGAGAATCTTGGGTGGGGTTTTGAGGGTGTTTAAAAAATAGTAGATTCTGGTCAAAATAAAATAAAATGAAGACATACATCTTTTTAATGCATGATTTCAGCCTGGTTTTGATTGCCCTGAGTCTTATTTAGATTCAGTTTGCATTTGTGACCTTGTTCTGCACCGGCGGATGTCCCAGTTTGACCCTCGTTGCAGAAGCTCTCACTCATCCTGCGTCTTTGGTGGCTGCAGGCGGAGACGGCGGCTCTGCTCCTCAGATGAATGAACCTTCTCTGTCGGAGGAGAAGAGCTGATGTGTTTGATCTACTTTCAACCTTTCCTTTAAGATTCATCAAAGCAGAAAATGATCCTAACAGTATGGAGGCGTGACTGGAGCTGGAGAACAAACTGATTAAGTTTTAATAAGTGCTCCATCCCTGACAACAGAGTCAGGACTCATGAATATTTTGAGCTGAACAAGATGAACTCTTTATTCTTTCATTGTTGAATTTCAAATATTAAAAAAGTGCTTTGTCTTTTAGTGATAATCTATCATCGAATCCCAAAAACGTAATGGTTCGAGCAAACACAAAGTTATGGATTTTACACTGAATTCATAGATTTAAAATTGTGTAATTTGCAGTGTTGGATACGAACATTGTGTTTTGCAACAGGCCATACAAACTATGTTTCAATACAGAAAATAACATTATGCTAAAGTGACTTTAACATCTGTTTGGATTTAAAGGAATACAGGTGTACCACAAGGCTCAGTCCTCGGTCCTCTTCTTTTCAGTCTAGGTGATTTACTCAGTATGTTCCTGGTCATGTTTTCAGATGTATGCTAATGATGTAGTTGTGTATGTGGCTAGAAAGGGCACCGCATCAGTCTCAGTCCAGCTGAGCTCCTACTGCAGCAGGGTTTGAAAGGTCAGGCCTGAAATTATTTTTTTTATTGAGCCAGTTTGCTTTTTTTTTCAAGCACCCAATCATTGTTCAGTGACATTAATCCATACACTTTAGTTCACCCTTTACTTTGAGGTGTCCTGAATGACTCACAGGTCCATCAAACTATTTAAAACTGATCAGATTCAAAGACTGGTTAGAAAATGCAACCAATGCTCCAATAAGAATCCTGAAAAACCTTCAGAAAAGGTGAAATAGTGGCTACTTTTAATGATTACAAGTCAAAAAACAAAGAAAGAAAGAGCGTCTCTCACACTTGGCTCATATATACAGTACAGAGGCGTCCAGAGGAAGTGAATTATGTTGTTGGTCACACCTCATAGAAAACGTCCTGGTTGACCCTGATCATTCGTGACGGACGGAGGACAGTTGTAACTTTGCGGTTTGTTGCGTCAAAACTTGTAGTAGCCGTGGGCTCCCGACAGAAAACAATGCAACCTATTTTTTCTAGACACCTTTAATTATTCTTGATATTGAGACTAAAACGTGCCAGAGTGAACTGGCACAACTGTCAGTTATTTCCAAGTAGAGATGTTCTTGTTTTATTCCAGCGAAAACCCCAGCAGCCTGAGAACCGGGTTCTGTCCATAAACCACAAGACCCCTAACACATTGCTCATCTGTCTCTTGGGTGAGACAAGTTCACTTTTCTGAGAAAGACAACGGCTATCCTCTGAGACCACCCGCCACCCTGTCAAACCACCCCCTCCACACAAACACACTGCCACAGATGCAGAGCCCCTCTCTAAATCCCACTTCCTCCTGCACGTTGCTTTAATCGGGGGGGAGTCTTAGTTAATCAGTCGTGTCAAAACATCAACGGTTCACTGAGGATTGTGTTTCATGCCAGAGAAACTGAACCAAGGGTGCTGTAATCTCAGTCCGTTGCGCAGCGAGGGCTAATAGCCTCGATGCTTCTACTAGGAACTCAGAGTCAGTGAAAGCGTTGCTTCACTTTGGTGAAAAGGCATTAGTTCCTCGAACATGTTTCCCAAGAAAAAGTGAATGTTTTACACCAAGAGATGTGGTGAAACGAATAACCTGTGACTCACTGAAACTCAGGTTTTGATTGTGAAAATATAAAATGGCAACATAATAAACATATTTGAAGTGAAAATTTGTAAGAATGTATTGTCTGACTGATAATTACATTTTAAAACTTTAATGTTCTGAAATATTTCATAAATATTTTTAATGTTTTTCAGTTTTCTACAGATTTATTCTTAAATTAGTGAAAAAAAAAAAATTGGCTCAAATTAATCAACAATGAGCAACTTTTTGTCTTTTTACCCTCCTAAAGATGAAATTTAATGTTTACATTTTTTTTAATTTAGTGCAACAAGGATCAAAATCAAATGTAAGGTAATATGGGAATACTGTTTGAATTTATATTCAAGCATCCATATGTTTTTAGAATTATTTTACTTTAGTAGTATTTTTTCCCTGTTGAGTTATGTGCAAAAGTTTAATAACCTAAAAGTTTTAAGTTAGGATTCACAAAAAAGACACAATAAAACAAATTCCTGTTCATCCCAGGCTTATATTAAAAGTGTTCTCCTTATTTAAGGAATATTCCATCCAATGTGGATTGCTTTATTAAAGTGATCATTTTACTAGAAATAAAACAATATATATTGTGGTCACATTTACTTCCAGTTGCAGTTTTGCCATTTCCTCAGACGGAGGCTCTGCGGGGGGGTCGACCGTTTTCTGTCTCCGGATCGTAAATCATGGTTCATGAATCAGAAAGTCCTGATGACTGTGCAACTGTGGTCACCAGCTTCACCACTGAGGATCTTCAGCCATCCTGCTGTCACTGAGTAATATCCGACTGCTCCGAGAGGCTCGGCTGAGCCGCTGAAGTGAGATAAATGTATTAATTTTGTCGTTGCTCTAATTCGGCCAAGAGAAACAGTTTTGTTTCATTAAGCAATAATTTAAAATATTAAAGAAATGACAAAACATCCACTTAAGATAGAAAAGCACTTAGAATAGCTGGGTTAGCTTAGCCTAAATACACAGCTAACGGTTAGCCTAGCTAACGTTGTATTTCAGCAGGATTAGCTGACTTTAATGAAATTTAGGTCAGAATCAGAAGAACAACACAAGAATACAACAGCGTATTAGTGCTACTGTGAAGAAAACAGTAGGAAATGTCAAAAATCAAGAAAATGTTTATAAAAAGGTTAAACTATTATAACAAAGCTTATTACCAGAGAAGAGTAAAAGCTTCAGATGCATTGCGATCTGTTTAAAATCCTTATTATGAAGGATTGAAGACGATCTGTGAGTCACTCAGTGGACGCTGCTGCTGCAGCAGTTAAAGGCTGCTAAAATGTCTCGTTTTTTATAGTTTACTCTGTAAAATCACACCCAGAATCCTTGGTTACAATAATAATAAAAACAAAACAAATACAGTCTGATTGACTCAGGTGCATATTGGGTTTATTTCCTCTGGCTATGCTTAAAATAGCCTGCTTTCAACTTTTTCCTGGAAATATTTTGACTTTTTTCTGGAAATAATATTTAGCTCTTTTCTGGAAATATAAATTTAAACCTTTTCCTGGATAAAATATTCTGACTTTTTCTTTGAAATGTAAGAAAATGGATAGAAAATATTACGACTGTTCTGGAATCAGTATTTTGAAATGTTTTCCTTTCATTTCCACTTTAATCTGGAAGTCATATTTTGACTTAAAAAAAACTTTAAGTATGACTTTTCCTCTTTACGTTTTATTTCTTTTTACTGGCACTAAT
The DNA here is from genome assembly GCA_006937965.1 of Callopanchax toddi. Lineage (NCBI taxonomy): Eukaryota > Metazoa > Chordata > Actinopteri > Cyprinodontiformes > Nothobranchiidae > Callopanchax > Callopanchax toddi. The sequence continues at coordinate 5,518,265 of SSNR01000004.1, forward strand.
ATACTTTGGTATAACAATCACAAAACAAGCAAACAATAGTCCTGTAGCTCTTATTACACTCCACTATGAAACGGCCTTTTCCTCCCTTGCTTTAGAGTAAACTAACTAAATTGTTCTTGGTCCCACGCTCAGAGTAGACCGAGTATTAAATTCCATCTAATGTCGTCTCACTTTCTTCCAACCACATGTGAACATTTTTTTCCACCAAACTGCAGAGAAGTAAAGAAGTAAAGAAAGATGTTTTAAATGTAAAATATTTCTGATTCCATCACTGATAATCCCTGTAATCCTGACTGGTTTGCAGAGGGGGGAGAGGGGTGTGTGCACGCCGTCGCTGCTGAACGACTTCAACCCAGAAGCTCCAGCTGCTACTGAGAGTTCACATTACTGTAATCAAGCCTTTCTGGCACCGGTGACTACTCCCCTCCACCTCCGTCCAGCAGAGTAATCCTACACTACTAGAAAGGGAGCTGCAAAACACGTCCAGCTTTAAAAAGACTCCGAGTTTTACACTCTGACTCGTAGAATTGCACTTGCTTCCTGGAAGATTCCTGAGGGTTTTTTTTTTTTTTTTACTGGCCAAAAGATTTGCACACAACTTTGCATGTATTAGAATAAGTTCATCTTATTGCTTATAAATCATCAGTTTGACACCTTTTCTAATTTCCGCTAAATTTTCTCAAATTTCATGCAAGACTGATCAAAATACTGAAAAAAAAGGCTGCAGTTTTCATAACTGAATTCTGCCTGCAGACGCGTATTTGTTGCAGTGCAGAATCTTCATCTGGCCTCCTCCTCCTCCTCCTCTGCAGGGTGTGTCACAAGACAAATCAATGGACATGTTCAGCTGCAGCTGCTGTCCCCTCTGTGATGTATCTGTCTGATGCACTTCTCAGGCTGATAAGACAGAATGAAAACAATTGATCAACCTTTCTTTATTTCTCTGCTGTGATATTAAAACTTTCCGGTGTAAGAATCTACTCACACCCACTGCGTAACATGCATCCACTGATGTGGCTGTGAGCCTGCAGGTGGTGCAGTAGCATCAGCTTTGGCTTGCAGCTCTGTCTGTCAGCCTCTGTGTGACAGAGAGAAGAGCTGCTGACTGGAACATATTCCCTTTGCTCTGCGCTGCAGAAGCGAAACCACTGATTCAGCTCTTCTGGGAGAACCCGTCTCTGGGGTTAGTGGGGTTGGGATAACACCGTCACTGCTAAAAGACTCCCATCCATCCCATCCGCATCAACCATCAGAGCCATTTTTAATGGCTATTGATTTGCTGGTAAATGTGGCTGCATGTAATCACAGCTCCTTCTGATGATTCCTTTTAACTTCAGCTAATGTCGATTCTCACTCTGCAGGATGCGCCACAGTCTGCAGCATCACCGAGTCCCAGTTGCTGGATGCTCCTTTGGTCTCGACGACCCGGCAGCACCCTTACACCTTCACATACCCTAACAGAACACACACCCCTCTTCCACTTTTACGACCTCACCCCGCCATCAGCCTCCCCATCCTCGCCTGCCACTGCACATGAATTATTCAGAGGGCCTCCTCGACCGTCGCTACCAACACGCCATGTTTTATTCACACTTTAGTCAGAGAGATAGCCCCTCGTCATCGCCTGCATCCACCGGGCTCAAAGGCATCGGAGGCAGATCTCCTCTCAAGGTCTCCTTGACCTGCTGCTTGTGCGAGTTTCTAATAGTCTGGGGGTAAATATTTGACTCTCCCCCTCAGTTCCTCCCACGTCCTAAATGCTTTTAAACTAGCCGGTCATTTTGTTTCATTTGTGTTTTTCTGGATTTACATTTAACCCTCCGGTCGTGTTCACCTCCCGCCCCTTACTTTAGTGTTCCCGGTCAAAATTGACCGACCTGATCTAACTGCTCTTAAATTGTCACAAAAAACATTTTTTCACCTCCAAATTGTTATTTCACATTCTTTAGCTGTGAACAATGTCTCAAAGTAGTGTTTAACATTCATTTATAGAATTAAACAATAAATAAATGCAGTGAAAATACAAACAGGCGCTGAAAATCCATCCATCCATCCATTCATTTTCTGTAGCCGCTTATTTCTCCACAGAGGGTCGCGGGGGAGCTGGTGCCTATCTCCAGCGGTCAAGGGGCGAGAGGCGGGGGACACCCTGGACGGGTCGCCAGCCCATCGCAGGGGCGCTGAAAATGTATTACAAAATGAACATGTAAAGTAAAAAATGATAACCAAAGACCAAACTCAACATTAAGTTGTGTGTGTGAATTCATGCACATGAGTGGCATGTGACACTCAGAGTGAGCTTTGCAAACATAGACATCACATTTGCAGCATGTCAGACTTGTTGTGTTGTCTCTAGGACAGATCAGAGCTCACAGCGCTTTCTTTTCTGCCCACGTCCATGACTGGGGACGGGGCGTGCACACTCCTAACCAGACTGGCAGAGGCTGGTGTGAGGGTAAATATGCTAAATGTGCTGTTGAATAAGATGAGTCACCAAAGCTTTCCCCAGCTCTGCTAGAAAAAGTCTCCTCTTGAAACTCTTCCCCTGATTCCAGGTTGGGCTGATGGCCGTCCACACCACATATGCATTGAAAGCAGACACATCAAGGATGTTGTGGAAGAGTGCCACTAGCCAGTGGGCTGTCATTCACTTGCAGGTGTATGTACCAGTAAGCTGCCATAAAAGGAACAATACACAGTATAATTCCATCAATGGACTCTGGTAAAAAGAGTTGGAAGCTAGACTTGATGCCATCCACACGAGATGTCGCATACCGTGTTGCCCTGGTGTCATCTTTATAATGTTTTCCACTCTTGCTCTACTTCCTCTGTCCTGGGGGGGGATGAAGACCAGAGCAAATGTCCACTCTTGGACTGGAAGGTCCCCTCAGGTGTCTGTTCTTCAGGTGACTCTCCATATGTTGACTGGTCAGTCTCCTCAAAGTCTGGATCAAAATCTGTGTTTTCTTTCACTTCTGAGACATCCTCCTCTATCTCAGTGCTCTCCTCATCAAAAACCTGGACCAGAACCTTTTCAACAGATAACTGCTTGGTCAGTTGACAGAGAAAAAGGAGTGCAAGGCAAACAGCAAGCTATATGGGGTCTGTGTGAAGAAGATACACTGATTAGTCTGGAAGGTGTGGTTCACATGGGGGATTGGCACAAAAGCGTGGAAATGAGATGTGTTCACATAGCAGACACCTGTCTAGTCTGTGTGAAGATATGATGCATCGCTTCAAAAGGGAGGTGGTTCAGGTGGGAGGACTGGAACATAAGCACGGGAAAGAGATGTGTACCTGCAAAAGATATTGTTCAGTCTGAGTGAGTGAGTGAGTGAGTGAGTGAGTGAGTGAGTGAGTGAGTGAGTGAGTGAGTGAGTGAGTGAGTGTGTAGGAATGTTTTCTGTCTGGTGGATGAATATATTCTGGATACCCATTCATTTCCTATGGTGCTCACTTTTGACCGGGAACACCACAGGTTCCACAAGTTTGATTAAAACACTCAAAATGCAATGAAAGAGGTGATCATCACTTTTATATATTCAAGTGCAGTGTGGAGGATATCATAAGGCCTTGAGGCAATCCGATGTAAAACACAATATTCATGAGTGTTTGAAGTCGGTCAGATTTGACCTGAACACGACAGGAGGGTTAAACTAAACGTGGCTCGGTTCTCCTGCTTTCATGAGTCTTTTCCTGGGTTCAGTCCAGTTCAGGTCCTTGAGGAAAACCATCATACATGTAGATGTTTCCCTGCCCCAGTCAGGTGTGACGGAGAACAGAAACATCTAAAACATGCAGGACATTGCTGTCAGTTTTACATTATTCTGGTTTTTTGGGAGAAAAGTTAAGAAAAGCCTTTTTGGACGTGACCCCTGGTGATGTTTATTCTGATAAATACCGGTAACTACAAAACTGCACGTAATGTTGTTAAAGCTGTTAGCTCATCAGTCCTTTTGGGTTTTAAAACCTTTTTCTCTGAACTGAGGCTGTTCAGGAAATAAGGTCGTAATTATTTATAACTTTAACACAGAAACTCATATCTTTTTGTCCAAATGCATTTAAAGCCATACCCAGTAGCCAGGTAAACAAACGAGGTCTCGCTAGCTATTTTACAGAAACACGTCTCGGTGAACTCACCCCTCCTGTCGGGTAAAATCCATTCGCCAGCCTCCCGCCGACATGGGACCACGGTTTGCAAAGGTGACAAAGCAGAGTCTAACTTCAGCTGCAAAAATGTTCCCCCAGCTTTTCCTCTTTTCACCTCCAAACGTTTTTAGTTTTCTGCTAGCTGAAAAGGTGCTTTTTGGGGGGACTCCGGTATTTTTATCTTAAAATGGAAACACCCACTGGCTCTCTGTCCTACTTCTACTTTCACTTCCGGGATGTTCTGCCCCAAAATGTGTCCGGGTGGATTAATGCCAATCCAAGCAGTGAGGAAATGCAGCAGACAGACAGCTGGATTGTCCAATCCTATCGTTCAGTCCGAACGATAGGATTGGCTGAAGTTTTTAGAGAGCTGCGGGACAACTACTTTATTGATTTCTTTTGGGTTTTATTTTAATCTCCACAATATATTTATGGCTATATTATATTAGAACGTTGTTAAGAGGCTTAAAAAAAAACTTTAAAAGCTACATTGTTTACCTGGCTACTGAGTATGCCTTTAATGCATCCCATCTTAATGGATGAATGATCTCTTGTTGGTGCTTAAACACCATTTAAACATTCATTACTGCAGGTTCAGATTCATAAAATTGTTCTTTAAATAAGTTTTTAAAAGCTGACAATCAGTGGAAGTTTGGGGATCAAAGAGAGTAAAAAATGAACAAATTTACTGACAAGGAAACAATGTGATTTTTTTTAGATTATCAGCATTAGAACGAGGAACTTTAACTTATCAGTTTCTCATTTCTAAGTTTACTGGTTATTTAATTTAAAAAGCCTAAACTTACAACTTTATATTCATTATTACATTTAACGCCTCACTGACAAGACAATAAATCATTTCTAACTGATTTCAAATCATAAGAATATTCGAACCAACTGCTTTACTTTGGTTCACTTCTAGAACATTTAGTCATTTTACAGGAGTCAGATAAGATCTGTGTGTCTTCAGGTGGACGAGCACCTGTAAGGGATGTTTACCTGCGTCAGGTGAAGCGTCGCCCCAAACCGACTGCTGGCTGTGTGATGAACATGCAGCCGTGAGTAACCGCCTGTGTTTCTGTTTTGAAAACAACACGCTTCCCTTACTTTAACAGACGCTGTTGCCACATCAGAGCTTTTCACCCTTATCTCACAGCACAATCACCTCCTCTCATTATCTGCTGGCACCATCCCAAGAGTACAGCTGATCATGCCGAACAGACTCTCCAAAACCACGTCAGCAGCTCTGATGGGTTCTTTATCTTAAAGCATTCTGGTTTCATGTCTGGGTTGAAGTGTGTGTGTGTTTTTTTATTTTTTATTTTGTTTTTGCAAAGATCTGATTGCATTTTATCCAGCTGATGAAAGATGTTTATTTCAGATGGACTAGAAGCTGTTTTCAGCAAAAACAGAGATGTTAACATCCCGTGCTGCAGAGGGTAAACAACAAGCCGTTAGACCAGCAGTAAAACAAACACCCAGATCTGTTTTTAGCAACAATAATCTCATCCTGTTTCTCTTCTGTGTGCATCCACTAAAACTGATTCATAACACAAGTGATGCAACATCCAGCGCGGCGTGCAGACAGCTACCAAGTAAATAAATACCATCTTAATATTTCTTAGGCAAACAACGAGCACAAATATACAACGCATCACACCCAAGTATCATATTTTAAGATTTTATTATAATTTTTTTTAGCTTCTTCAAAATTTAACACATAAACTTATCTGACCCGCAGTTAGAAGAAAAAAAAAAAAAAAAACTGTTTTGCAACAAATATTTCCACGACACTCTGCATGGAAAAAACCGAGTTGCTCCTGTAAACAAACAGAACTGAAGATGACGTAATCACACCCAGCGCCTGGGTCAAAGGTCAACAGTGTGTTTCTGTTTGGTCTGTTTTAACTTGGCTAATATTTGTTTTTAGTGTAGCTCTAATCGGGAAAATTACTGGCACTGATCTCTTCCTGTGCTTGAGAGAACGTATCCAGGTGTTTGATTTGTTCATTTATTTTTGATATTAAAAGCAAATCTCTATTGCTAATGGAACAGCATACTCGCTTAGAAAAAAACATTTGGGTTTGATATTAAAAGATATATACATATAAAAAGGATCAGAATTTCATCCCTTATTTCCAAGTGTTTTCATCAAAATCTGTTACGTAACAAAACACCAAATCTGAAGGTGAGCAAAACATGTGAGAGCAGATTAAATGATATAGATATTTAATTCTTTACGTGATGTAACATAATTAGACCTACAGCTGTAAAGTTTAGCATTCTTCCTTTTGAGTTCTTTCAATGCATTTTAAAGCTGTTTGGTCTCATTCTGTGTGGAGGTTCTTAGTTTAATCCTTCAACATAAATAATACAGAACTAAACACATCCTTCAGTTTGTATACTGGTGTGTTTTGGGTTGGCAGTAAAACTAATCTTTTAGTTACAATTGTTCATTTTGCTCACAATAAAGCTCTATTCCTTTATGTATTTTTCTACATATCTAAAAATAATAATAACATTGTCACCAATGGAGTGATGGGATTTATGGCTCTTTGAAAGAAGCCGTTCACCTCAAAGAGCCGTTCAAAATAACTGGCTCTTTGATTTATTTGCAATATTTTGAAAGAGAAATGTCACGTGGAACTATGTTTGGGGACACTTTTTATTGCATCACCTACGTGTGCATCGCTAATTATCTTCCTCAATTGAACCGATGAGTTCATGTTGCTATGCTCTGCCACTGCCCGATCCGTAACCGGAAGCACGATCAGTTCTGCGCGTGTGCGAAGCCTACGTCACTTCCTCTCTTCGCCAACTTAGCGACATTCAAGTCTTTTGAATGAGACGGTTAGCTCTCAGTTAGCCCTTAGCTTTTACCAACAGCTTTGCCTCTTTCTCCACTGCGCGGACGATTTAAACAATGGATACCTACGTGTATAAACATTTTAATATATTATGTATGAATATATATTTAATATATACTTGTTAACTGCGATGGACTGGCGACCCGTCCAGGGTGTCCCCCGCCTCTCGCCCCTTGACCGCTGGAGATAGGCGCCAGCTGCCCCGCGACCCTCTGTGGAGGAATAAGCGGCTACAGAAAATGGATGGATGGATGGATATACTTGTTAACACCTTAAGATACAAAAAAATAGTGCGAGTAGATGCGTTCTGCACATGCGCAGAACCGATCGGGTAGACCTGATCGAGTAACGTCCGACTTTGCTCATGCGCAGAAAGGATCGGGCCGCCCTGATCCATAACTCCCTTTTATTCTTTATTTTCTTCGACATTGTATGAAGCGTTGTCATTATTGTAAACTTTTTAATAAATACTTACTACTGTTAACATCTTAACAGATACTCTGACCCGTAATTACCGTAATTTAATTTAAATTTAAATCTGAATGAAAATATGTCGCATTTTCAAAAAATATCCTATTATGTTCATCCAGTCGTCTTCAGATTATAGAACAACTGCACTGATTTCTGAGACTTAGGAATCCTGCAGGGACACTTGTGCGTAATGCGCTGGAATGCGCTGCAGCTCAGCCAGTAGTCAGACTCCGGATGAATGGGAGAAAGTTTTTAGAGATTTCTAGACAATGACTGGACGATCGATCAGCTGATAGATTCATTAGAGCATCCTATGGATTAACTGGGTCCAGTATTAGATCAACAGAACCATCGGAACCAGTAAAACCCAGTGTCACAGGCCATTCTCAGGTTCCCTTCAACCAGTGATTTATCCAACAGGTTGACTGTTTGATAGGATGAACAACATGACGTGTCTTCCCCTTTGGATTATATTAAATGTCATTAAACGTTTCTCTTAGATCTTCTTGGATCTACACGATCTCTGTCAGACTGACAGCATCTACCTGCAGGGAGACGTCTCTCGGAGCACTTCCGTGTCTCATGATCCGTCAACATTTCATCACCAAATAAAACATTTTTCCGTCCATCCACCACAAGCACGTTGAGTTTCAGCCTCTGTGAAATCACGTTTTCTAAACCTCTCCGTTGTCACGATTTACTGTTAAAAGCCAGAAACCCACCGGCGTATGCATATGCAATTATTCATGAGGTACTTTGCATTGACCGTATATGGCAGAATGTGGGTGTGTAGAGGAGGGTTCTGATCCAAAAACAGCTGAGCACAGTTCTAGGTCTGACATCGATTTATAAAGCAGAATTGCGTGGATCTGTGCGTCCGCAGGGTTTTATAAATCGGAAATGGACTTTGCGTACCTGACAATGTTTTGCTGAGCTTAAGCAAGTTTTAGTAAGGATTCTACGCAACGTTTTATAAATGAGCACCCTGTTCTGTTTCAGCCAGCAGTTTAGTGTCGTTGAATATTGCCTCCCAGCCTCAAACGTCACGGTTATTACAAAAAAATGAACGGTTCTTTTCAAGGACTGGGTTCTCCTCGTTCAGAGTAAAGAGCCGTTCAAAAGATTCGACTCGTTCATGAACGTCACATCGCTACACCGATGTGTTTTGCTATTTGTCAAAGTGCTTGCTGCTGTATATGCTAGTCTGAGTTCAGTTTGCTGTGTGTGCTACTAGTGCTAGTCTCTGCTCCATTAGCTGTGTATGCTAGTCTGAGTTTAGTTTGTGTGCTAGCTAGTGTATGCTCCATTAGCTATATTCCAGTCTGAGTTGAGTTTGTTGTGTGTGGTAGTCTGAGCAGGTCTGCCATGAGTTAATTTTTCCATACGTGTTAAAATTTCTAGCGACACCAGAGGAAGGCCCTGAGACGGATGCTAGGAGTCTCGGAAGCATTACCAATGTTTTGAGACATTTTGTAAGCTTGAAAATGCTGTTTGTTCTCCCCAACAGTCGCAGTGCAGACAGACACTGGCAGTAGACACACTGATGATGAGAGGGTCAAAGAAAGTCAAATCTGCACATAAAACCCATCTACATAAAAAAGATTCTATAAAAACACATGAAGTGTACCCTGACAACTAAACAAAATATTATATTATATATAATACTTATTTATCCTCAATTTGATTATGTAATATATAGTTTTTAATAGAAAGAAATAATTATTAATTAATTTTAATAAGTTTCCTTAATTAGGTGTCTTTTAATCAAATATCATCATCATATATTTTGCTTTAACTTATTATTTACTTGTCATTTTAGTAAATAAACACAACAATCGTTGCAGCGTGATTTGTTTTTGTACACTTAAAAGCAAAAAGCATCTTTAACATTTCTAAACTCAAACACGTTTCACGACACGCTCATTTAAAGCCCCATAAAGCTCTCGTTTATGTCCAACGTGCCTCATTTTATGGCCTGTGGAAGTCTCGACGCCCTTTAGACCTGACAAGGAGCCTCCTGGGATTCCCTGAGTCTGCTCCTGTCTAAGTTTAGTAAATATGGTCTGAAAACAGATGTCACTGCTCAGATAGCCATCAGGAGGAACGACAGTGGGCCCAGCGGAGCGATAATGACCGACAGAGGTCATGTCTGAGGTGGGAGAGTAACTGAGCACATCGCTGAGCGTCTGGAGCTTTGTGAGTTATTGTGCTGAGGCGGTCTGGTGTGCAGAGAGGCCTCACTCAGATCACATCCCATCCCCGTGGTGCAGGAAACTCGTCTTTAGATGGTGGTGTCGCTAACGAGGGAAAACTCTGCAGATATGATTTGTTTCTGAGTTGCAGCAGATTTGTGTCTTTCTCCTGCCAAATCAAAACAAATGGAGCTGCTGTGAAAAGTGCTGCTGTCATTCTTTTTAAAGCTCACTTAAGCAGCGGAGTGGGGATAAAAGCTTGATCGTTCAAGTATCACCAAGATCCTTTGATGCACAACCATGAAGTATGTCCTGGAGCTTTTTGCATTCTTGACTCAGAAACATCCGTCTGTACGCTTTTTCAGCCATGACTCCAGTCATGGTCATGGTCCTCGTTTAACCTTGAATATCTCCAGGTAAATTTAAATAAATGGTTTCAAACGTAATTTATATAAAAAACACAAACTAGAAAGATAAAGAAAAAAACCAAATGGATATTAAAAGAGACCAGAAACAAAGCAGGTAAGTATATCAGTAATCAGATTATGATTAAATCTGCATGTCATTGATTCAACAAGGCACTGGAAACATTCCTCGAGGATTCTGGTCCAGATTGACATGACAGCATCTCTAACCCACACACATCCATGATGTGAGTCTCCCGTTCCACCACATCCTATGGTCTGGTGACTGTTGGGAGTCCAGTGAACTCATCATCATGTTCTAATCTAGAAACCCGTTTGAGATGATCTGATCTTTGTGACGTGGAGCATCATCCTGCTGGAAGTAGCATCAGACGACGGTCCACTGTCAAGGTCAGCAACAATACTCAGGTAAACCTGTTACCAGTTTCTCCATCTGGTACCGACGACCACATCGTGGTAAAAGTCACTGGTCCTCCTCAGCACATCTACAGGCCTAGATGTATGAGATCCTCTCATGTGATTGGCTGATTGGCCAGTTGTGTTGACAAGCATCAGAGCAGGTGATTACTGAATGAGAACAGCTGGGCTGATGAACAGATGAGCAGCAGGAAGCTGATGTTAATGATAAGAGAAGAGAAAAACACTGAATTCCACCAACTACACCAGTAGATCACAGCTGTTTCTGCTCGTTTCCATCTGCAGTCTTTGTTTTTTAGTTGATATGATTATTCTGTTGAACCTGGGCCTGGCCTGTCTAACCTCAACATGCTGATAGCTCAACCCCTGGGTATCTGTAGGGTAACTGTAAACCATTCTAGAGAAATCTGAGTGAAATAGATGCAGAACTGCTCGTTCATGATAACATTGTTTTTCTTGTGTTTTGTGCTCTGCTGTATCTGTGTTGTTCTTTTTGCTTTCCTCTGTTTCTGTCGAGTCGTTATCTTCCGCTCGGCTCAGGAGCGCCTCTTTACCTCAACAGGCTTCCCTCATCAAACAGCCGAGTCCCAGAGGACCTGCTGCCAGCGGTCTCAGCTGTTCAGGCTCTGGAGAACATCAGGCCCTTTCAGCTGTCTGCACCCCCCACCCCCCCCCCACCCACCAGCAGAGTAACCCCCTTCTAGGATTGACAGCATTTGTCAGTGTCATTCATTCAGCAGCTTTTTGATGTCTGACCCTTGGAGGAGGGAATGAACTAGAACCATAAAAAGCTGTTTTAGTGAAATTCGCCACTGTAAGGAGATTTCACCGCTTAGCTCGGACGTAAATATTCTTTTACATCCTTTATCACATGATTTAAGGTGGAACCGTACGATAAATCTCACATGAAAAGCATGAACCGATAAAGGAACCTGCAGCATCAGTTCTCATTGACCTTTCTTGGGAGACTGGAAAGCAGAAACACACACACACACACACACACACACACACACACACACACACACACACACACACACACACACACACACACACGTGGAGTGCGATGCCGGCAGACCAGATCACGTCTTCAGCGTTTTCATTAGACGCACTCGCTGATCCGCGGGCTCTGCTCCCCACATGGGGGAAGTCGTTTGTCAAAGACAGATCCCCTCAGGAGCTCTGCTGGATTTGGGGGTTTCCTCCGCTGTTCATGGGGCACATTTCCCAGAATTGTGCTCATTCATTATGAGTGAAAGCATCCAGAGGAAAAAAAAAAAGAGCTGCCTCTCGCTTCCATTCAGAGGCCCTGGCCCCTAATCTCTGCTGGGACGGCCTACAATGAGAGAGAAAGGCTCGCACTCACATCGACGACAAAAGATAACATTTCATGGTAGATGGACAGCTTCTTCTGTGCGAGCTGCTAAAAACACTTCAAACGCTCAAGATGTTTCTAATCCGCATTCCTTCATCACACAGCAGTAATCACTGCATGCTTCCATCATTCTGATGACATTAGGAGTCATTTTGGTCAGATTTCTACGGTCGTTGGTGTTCAGCTGCATTCTGAGAGGTGCATCCCGATCAGGCATCATTTTTACAATTTCCTCTAACTTTCTGTAATAGAGCAAGTCCTCGTTGGAGCTTTGGAGCTCAGGCAGACTTCCCAGTAGAAACATCGTTCAGAGTTCCAGCGAGTCTCAGACTTTGTCTAAACTGACATTTTGATTTCTTTTATTATTTTTACACATTTGCAAATTAAGTTTTCAACTTAGAAGTTTTGAGCTGCCTAAGCGCTCTAAGATTTTTGCAAACAAACTCCTATTACTCCCCAAAACTTTACACTTCTCATACAGTTCATACATCAAAACATAGGTATGTTTGTCTTCTTTCACCCAGTGTGAATTTCCCTGCTGTACAGTTTTATCTCAAATCCCCACAGAGTGCAGAATGCCCCCCCCCCCCCATGTCTCAGCTCAGACGTTTCTCATCAAAACTGGAAGTGAAGGGTTGTTTTAGTTCCTCGTATCCTCCATAAAAACCATTTTAGATCATATGAATAGAAATGTGTGAAGACCTAACTCTTCTGCCACTTTAAAGGAATTTTAAAAAATTCACTTGAATTTACAAAATTTATGTCGTCAATTCCTGCGATGTCTTCCCCAAATGTTCCTTGTTTGGTTTTAAAAACATCAACAAATGTCAGTGGACATGTGCTTCATATAATCTGAGAAACTTTCATCATAATTTGACTGAGAAAAGCAAGCGAATGAATACAAAACAAAGCTTCTCTATCTAAACTCATTAAAATTAGCTTTTAAAATGTTTTATTTTATTGCTAAAAATGAGCAGCAGTAACTGAAATGAGACATCATTAACTCAGTGTGTTTGCTGCATAATGAGCTGTGTTATTGGACCGGCTGAGGGGCAGCCTGCAGGACATCTGTGCTGCAAAAATAAAAGTCATATTCCTGTCTGATCTGCATCCTTCACTCATTCATCGCTCACACCTGCTGCAAGGACACAAAAATAAACCCAGGTTCGTTCTAGAGTGCACAAATCAGTGACGTAATATCAGGGGATTCGAACAAAAAGGGCCGTTCTGGTCCGTGGAAATAGCCCTGGAAGCTGGTGGTACTTCCTCTTTTTTGGTGCTGTTGCTAGGAGACAGCAGGTCTAAAATCTGGCTGGGACTAAATGCACCTGCTTCTCCAGGCCTCAGTGTGAAGATAAGCTGCACTGATCTGAGGGGAGTTCCCCTGTTTCTGTCCCGTGATCAGATAACTGTTTCGGGAGGAGGTTTTTATAGACTTCTGTCCCCAAAACGACAACGTGATTATTGTCTGCAAATAAAAGTGTTTTATTACCCCTGAGTCTGTTTGTTTGCAAAATAACTCAAGAAACAATCAACAGAGTGTGATGAAACTCATATAAAGTAATCATTAGATGCCCATCTACATGTTTCATATGTTTTGTGTTGCATGATCAATGGTTGTAAGGAAGACGGTAAACAGTACGGTTCATTAAATGTGCATCTGCTGATTAATTCATCTGGATCCCAACAGCAGCTCACTGTGACCTTCTGAGTAACTAATGTACGAGCCTTTATTTTGAAAAAAACTAAACCAGCATCCAGAGTTTTATATCACAACACCTTTATTTTTGCAGGTAGTGTTTATTGCAAGACTCCATCATCAGAATGTTTCCAGAGGAATAGAGGAAAATGAAACAAAGCTCTCCACCATACATCATTTGAGGATGAAAATAGCTCCTTAGCAGATTTTTTGGGTGTCTCCGTGGTCCCTGTGTGCTGCTATGTGTGTCAGCCTGCTTCTCTGTGGCTGCTGAGCTCCTCTTCTCAGTGCATGTGTCAGACTGGAAAACCTCCAGCTCCGGTCTGGAAGATGATCAGCTGGAGCACGGCGGGGTTCACCGGGGAACCAGAGCCAGCGTCCAATAAACACCTCGGTGTCCGCGTGCTGAGCAGCAGAGTGTTAATTGTGCTGTGGGTCATTAGGCTGAAAACAGGCATATTTTAGACCTGGCCTCTTCACGGGCTTTGACCTTCTGCTGGGCACCATGGGTAATGTTCTAAGTGGGCAACAAACTGACTGCCAAGTTAAAATTATCACTTTCTCCATTAATAATAATGAGGCTAAGTGACCCACTGGCCTCGATAACCAATACATCTTTAAAAAACTTCAGTAAAAAGTTTATTTCCTCAGCTTTGTTGGATTAGTTTGCAGGTAATCTTTAAGAGAGCGATATTATGAAATTAAATTGATTTGTTTTCACTTCATAAGGAGCAATCGTTAAAATGTGTGTGAAAACAAGAGAAACAGAACAAGACAACAAATCAATTAAATAAATAAATAAAAATGTTCAACAGAAAATCAACATAATTTAATATCTGTACATGTGAGGTGTATTTTTTATTTTTTTAGTTAGCCAGACTTCCCATTTGTTTAGATGGAGTGGGCGGGGCTTAAAACTGGAACCAGCCTCTAGGGGGCGATGTCTATTTGTTTCCTTATGTAAAAGAGGTACAGCTGGTATCAGATGAATAAATCACAATTATTGATCTAAAAAGGCAATTTTACTAAAAAAATAACAAAATTTATTGTCAAACTAAAATTTTTTGTTATTATTTATAACAGGATAAACCACAAAGCAGCTGCAGCCAAAAGCAGGACTGAAAGAAAAAAATGATGTAAAGTCAGACGCACGCAGGTGTATTTTTGAATCTTTTAAGATAAATTTGGCCTGATTCTGTCAGACACAGCACTGGGAGTTTTAAATACCCTTTGGACTAAATAAAGAACAAACAGTAAAACAATCCCAACCAGACTGTTAGAATAATGCAAATGTCCGTGTTCATTATCTGGCGTCCGCATTATAATTATAATATATTCAATTCTGAAAGAACTGGGAGAGAGAAGCAACTTAATGCACCAAAAACTTTGCTCTGGAGATAGTTCTGATTTGAGCAGGTTTCATAAACCAAATTTCCTTACAAAAACATTTTGATGTTGCCTCAGAAAAACACGATTAATGAACAGTTTCAAATTCTTGGATACCATTCATCCATTTTCTTTCACTCCTCAGCAACACTCTCCAGCTCTTCCTGGTGGGATTCATCTCAAACAATCTCCTCCTTGACTGACAAAACTCAGAGGTAGGTGATCTGGAAGCATCCTAATCAGACACCTGAGCCATCTCGGCAGAAAGAGGAGCATCAACTCTACTTTGAGCTCTAAGGCTGGGAGGAGGCTCATTCCAGCTGCTTGATTCCAAGATTTCCTTCTTTCTGTCATGATGCAGATCTAATGATGATTGTTGAGGATTGGAATGCAGACGAGCCAGACAATCTAGAGCAGTGGTTCTCAAACTTTTTTTTACCTAAGTACCACCTAAAACTTATGTAGGATCTTCAAGTACCACCATGATGTTGGACCTTTAAAGGCCCCATGGCACGAAATATAAATAAATTATTATTAAACAGGTGTAATCTTTGATGCCTCTAGATCAGCGTTGCACCCATTATAACTCAAAATACGCTGTAATTATTTCCTAAGGAGCAACTCAGAGATCAGAAGAATGCGCCGCCTTCCGTTTCTGCTGGGTTTCTCCTTATTTGGCAGCCTGACACTTCTGCTGCAGTAGGGGGCAGTGCCGTCACGTGAAAGAGAAACTAAACTCTTGCTAAAAGAAAAGAGAATCACGAGAGGATAACTCTGTGTCTGTGCTACACGGTCTATGGTCAATGGCGGCAGCAGCACTGGCGTTCTCCTCGCTCCAGGTGTCGTGAACGTGCGTGTGGGCTGAGAATTAGACCATATAAGCTATGACCTCATAGCTGAACCGGTCTGTCGTGGTAAAGAACCAGAAAGCCTGGGTCGATCTACCTCCCCATCCTCACCTGGTCATGAGCTTTGGGTAATGACTGAAAGAACTAGATCGCGGATACAAGCGGCCGAAATGAGTTTCCTCTACTGGGCGGCCGGGATTATTAGAGACAGGATGAGGAGCTCGCACATTCGGGAGAGACTCGGAGTAGAACCGCTGATCTAGAACCAGTTGAGGTGGTTCGGACAAGTCCTGATGCTGGTGGAGGAGGAGGCTGGGGAGCGGGGGGTCTGGGCTCTCGGCCCGCTACCTGGAACCGGATAAGCGGAAGAAGGTGAGGTGAGATCCCGTCATTACACACAGCTGCTGCTCGCTGTGATTTTAATCCGCTCTGCGAGGTCAGAAGGCCTAAAAATACTTTAATAGTGGTGAAAATATACCCAAATTAGGCCCCCTCCCGTTACAAACGCTTAATAAAAAAAAAAAAAGTTCACTATTTTAGTCACCAATATTTCATTAAAACAAAAGGGTTGGGTCCTCTGCGTATTACCAGGGGGCGCTGGCGTACCACCAGTGGTACACATACCACAGTTTGACTGATCTAGAGCTTCACCTTTCAGCTCAGCTGACTGGAGTAGTGCAGCAGTAGTGATGTGACGTTCACGAAAGAGTCGAATCTTTTGAACAGCTCTTCACTGTGAACGCGGAGAACCGAGTCCTGGTAAAGAACCGTTCATTCTTTTGTATTAACAGTGACGTTTGGGGCAAGATTCAATGACACTAAGTTCAGAACGGCTCTTTATTTAAAACAACTTCAGTGAGCATCAGTTCCATCAGGGGAGCTAATTAGTGACGCACACGTAGGTGTCGCAACAAAATTGTGTCCCCATAGTTCCATGTGACATTTCTCTTTCAAAACATTGCAAAAAACCATTAAAAAGAGTTTTTTGAGCAGCTCTTTTATGGTTTTATGGATGGCTCCCTTCAAAGAGCCATACATCCCATCACTACTGTAAAGTCCCGTCTGTCAGTCCACCTCTCGCTTCATCCTATCATCACTAGAACAAGAGACCAAGATACTTGAATTCCTCCACTTGGAGGAAAGACTCACTTCCAACCTGCCTCCCTTAAGCAGAAGAAGGAATGAATAAAACCAAGGACTACACACCCTGGGAGGGTTGATAAGTGTGAAAAACAGGTGAGCTGATTAGTAGATGGGGAACAGGTGTGAGAGCTGAACAACTAACAAAAAACCCAATAACAAATTTCACAAGGAATCAAAAGACTCTTAATGAAATGAGAGATCAAATTTAAAAAGTTGAAACAAACAAACAAATGACAAAACACAAGAGCAAAGGAAGATCCTAAATAAGAGAAAAATCATCAAAACCCTAACGCCGTGGCTAATGTGGGTCCACTTCAACACCAGTGACCATGGTATCAAAAAGATCTGCTATGATGTTATAATAACATGGTTTTATGAATACACCATAATTCAGTTTACTGCTGGAAAGGCAACACTTTCTACTCTGTTGGGCATCAACAAACCTTTACATTTCACATCCTTCATGTATTCACAAATCTCAGCGGGACGCGGCCGGGTTCTCCCTCAAACCTCCATTTACAAAGAGTGGGTTGGAGGCATTTTATGACCCTTTTACCTTTCGGAGACCCCACCTCTGGAAGCCATCAGTGTGATTTATGAACCCACTCAGGTCAGTGGGCAGCTCCATTTAAGATGCTCAGCGAGGCAGATGAGGAGAGAGTACAGTGAGAGTTAAGGCAGGAGGAATCATCTGCTCTGTTCGTTTGATACGCTGTCCGTGATACTCGTGATGTGCTTGATGGGTGGAGGTGCAGGTTTTGGGTTCTCTGCTGGAGTCAGAGGTTATTAATGTCTATTTGCTCAGTGGGGCTCGAGGGGAAGAGGAGATGGATAAGGCCAGAAGGTTTAGACAAAAAACGAATAAATAAATTGATTTTTATGAATGACAGGTTATATTTTTGCACTAAATTAAGAAATAATCTCTGTTGGATCCATTCTCCAACATGCTAACCTTGCTACTTCCTGCAGAGATAAATACAACATTAACTGCGGTCCACGAGGAGCCCGTCTCAGGTTACTACTCTCCAGTATGTCTTGATCGCAAATTCCCTCTGAGGTTTGCGGCCGATGCCAGAGAGGACAGAGTTCATTCACCAGGAATCGAGTGCCCATCCCTTCACCTGCCAGCCCGCTCCCCATGTCTCAGATTCCACAGAGGTCACTACCAGGAAGACGTAGAGGTCCTCCTTCATGAAATCAGCAGGAAGCGCCTCCATCTGAGAGGGACATGAAGCACAACGTGTCCTTTAGGTCGTTATAGTGTTGCCTGAAGAGACGAAGGACACTGACGTTTACGTCTCCACCTTCTCCTCCTCATTTCCTACAGTTGATGCTGGTTTTTGACTGAGTATCAAGTTTGTTTCCATTCATTTTATAAATGTCATCCTAGTAGTAACGGAAGAAGGCAACAAAGTTCTCACTATAAAGCTTGGTTCTCTTGTTTAAATTGAGGAAGCTCCTTAGATTAGAAGTTAAATGTCTTGAAGAAAATAAAAAAGTCCAGTTGTCTTTTCTCCTACTAGGATGAGCTAACCCATTGTGGATTAGTAGGAGAAAAGCATTGACTTCCTTCAGGACTGATGGGTTAACAGCTAAACCTGAACACCATCATCCATTTCACATTATCAGACGTTTTATGGTTAAATAAGCATAAATATCAGGAAAATGTAGCATTTCTAGTAGGCAGGCGGGCGGAGCAAGGTAAACATGCACGGACTGATTTACCAATTTAGAACTCAAACGTCCAAAAATGGAGGAACTAGTCACCAAAAACACAAAGTCTTCTAATTGGGATTACCTTAATAGCTGCTTGTGCGGTCGTATAGGTGGAGCAAAGCACTCAAACATTTACATGTTCGCCATCCTGCTGAGTGGTATGCTACGCTAATAGGTGCTGTAGCTCTGTCACCAAATGACTCAGGAGGACTTCACTGCAGTGGGAGTTTATTTTTTGGAAGTGCACATGTTTGGTCTAGATTCTAGAAGATCCTTTTTATTTGAGTTTTTATTTAATCTTGTATTTGTTGTTCTATGCTTAGTCGAGTCTATAAGACAGATAAACCCTGGAATGACCCGTGAACTCGATAAAACTGGGGAAAGACTCTGCACCATTGTGGTTATCATTACCATCATCTATTATTTTTTACATGAGATGCGTCTATTGCCTTCATCCGAGCACTGGTATTAATTAAAAAACTAATTCATAAGCAAGATTGCTCCTAAAAATGACCAACAAAGTGCTCACCTACTAGTGTTCATTCATTTACTATCAGGTAGCTGACTTTATTCACACCCTTAGGTAGACTTGTCTAGCAACCAATAGATGCCAGCGTCTGTTTAAAGGCACACTAGGCAGTTTGGCTTGTTTTTAGCACCCCCTAGTGTCCATTTAAATCACTGTCATAAAAATGAACTGTTTCCCTTCCCCCTGCTGTGTGCCGTGTTTTCAATCATCAGATAAAGGTTTTCTTTGTTTCTTTGGAGGCTCCACCATGATGAACACGATACAATAGATCTCTCAGCTCATATCTATGATGTTTGTGTCTTCAGCTCGTCTGTCCTGAGCAGGTTCTGAGGTGGAAACATGGACTGCTATAAAGCGTTACTGATTCTCGCAAGATACGTGACTTTGTGAGACTTCAGGGCACCGGACCGGAGACTCAGAAGTTGCAAACGCAGTATTCTGGACACAAGCAGCAGATGGGGCTGTGACTGTTCATTAACCCAGTAAAGGGTCACAAACTGGCTCATGGAAAAGAATTTAAAATATGAAAAACGTACATAGAAAATCTACACTGGCACACACAGAGAACATCTGACTAAAACACATTAGGGGTCAAGTCCAACAGGACTAAAAAAAAAGTGGTTAAAATAGTCACAGTGGTGGTTTTCCTGTTAGTTTCTCCTTCCTATGTGGATCCGTGTTTCCTGCTCGTCTCCTCACGTGTGTCACATCAGAATCCATCTCAGCTGTTTCCATGAAGTCACCCAGTATATCTAGTCCTCTGTTTCTCACGTCATTGTCCGATCCTCCACTCTGCTGGAACAGTGTGTGGAGTTGGGGGTAATTCAGGCGTTTTATGACTCTCCAAATGGCCTCATCTCCAAAGTTCAACTCCAAACATCAAACGTTTTGCTCATTTAAATAATCTAGTAAAAAAAAGCCTCATAATGACCAGATGTTCTGTGTTGAACATGAACAGAAAAAAGCTCAAAACAAATTATTCTCCTTTTAACCAAAAATTTCCTTCACAAACTGACTTAAAGCTCTATTAAATTCACCAGACTGAGTGTCTGATGAGGAAATATTAACAAGATGTAATATAATTTCTGTCCATCAACCTAATGAAAGCTGGCTCTCAGGTCTTTAATTTGCTCTAAGGATGAACTTCACCTTATTGTTCAAACTTTATTTTGTAGGGGCGATTAAACTCGTTATCAGTCACTTGGTTTGTGTCAAATTTAAAACTCATAAATAAAATAAACACTGTCTAAATCAATCCAAGCACCGTTATGCTTTTTAAAAGACAAGCAGGAATTGTGGATCTTGGAACAACATGTCAACATAAATTTCCATCGAGCCTGCACCACCAGCTGCATGCAGACGTCTCAGGGCTCTGCTGATAATAGGAGGTAATAAGCACAACAACCTAATTACGCCTCATAATGCAGATGACTAGCATGTCTCAATAACACAGAGGGGGGTCTTCCATGAAAACGGGGTCCATCGCCAGTGGGGTGGAGACCTCCCGACTGTGACCCTGACACATTCACCCACATCAAGTCAAACTAGACTCAAACGATGAAAAAAAAAACCTTTTTAGTGCTTTAAAAAGAAAAAAAAGTGTGTGAGAGGACAGTTGGCAGCTTGTCTTTATGGACACAGAAGAAGAACACAATAACATTATAAAATCAGAGGAATCGTTTCCAGGAGCTACACCGGAATATCAACTTAGACCTGTTTTCATCTATAAGGTTTAAACTGTTTGTCAAAAAGTTGACTTTTAAAATAAACATTGCCTTAGAATGCAAGTTAATTTAGATTCAGATGAGTTAGACGTTTATGAAACCTTTATAAAACACAACTCTCTGATTCGCATAACTAATTTTAGTGAAGCAAATGTCAAAAGAATAAATAATAAGACCTTTATTGCGTTGCAGATCATTTGGACACAATCTGTCTGGACAAAAGCAGCTCCACTGGGTTGATTTTGTTGAGTTGTTTGATTTATGTTGAACCATCCAAACAATTTCTCAACCTTTTATGACATTTGATTGGATGCTTTTATCCTTTAGTGGTTTCTGTCAGATCGATTCTAAATTCAACTTTAAAGGATATTTTAGTCATTTTGAAATGCGTTTCTGTGTACAGTTATGATGAATTATTTTAACTGTTGTAGATGGCTTCTTGAACAGCCTCTGTTCACAGAAATAGTGTTTTACTTCCTACAGGACTGATGAGCTAACGGCTAGAATCCAAAGTATCATGCTAACATCTTAAAATAGCTCCAGCTGTACTGTTTTTCAGTTAATTTTTAATAAATCTAGGCACCACATAGCTGGACTGGGGGTTTTAAATCACTATAACACAGTTTGGTCTTGTCTTTGTTTTGACTAGCCATTAGCCTATCAGTCTTTGGATGTGAACTCTGCTCAGGGAGCTATCTGTGGGTGAAACTGATTATTTATGATGTTTTTACAGAAACACACCTCAAAATGGCTCAGCGGTTTATCATGTTGATGCTTAAAATATCCCAACACAGTAAATAAACCCAAAACATACGTAAGTCAGCAGGTCTATTTTTACATTTTTCATAGGACTTTACACCAACTAAATAAAAGTCTCAAACACACAAATGCTGTCTGCTGAGCCGGACCTGTTCTCATGAAGTCTGGTCGTCGTGTCCTCAGGCCCTGACTAATAATGTTCCGTTTCATGTCAGAACCAAAAGAGCCAAACTAAATCCTCCTCATATGTTCAGGTTGTGGGAATTCCAATCCCTTAACCTGGTCATTAAAGCCCTCGTAATGAAACTCAAGCTTCACCTTGGCTCGTGAAAAGCCTCAGTGAAAAAAAAAAAAGTCCAAAAACCCAAGACGTCCCTAGGAAGTACTTTCACACCCGTGTATTTTTAGCTCAGGATGAAACGATCGCAGGACTTGGTTCTTGTTGTGTAACGCGGCGTCCTCACATCTGCTGGTCATGTGTGATTCTGCCTCCTGCAACTATTTCCCATTCAGGATATTTGGCTTCAGTGCTGATACTTTCTGAGCTACTGTGTGTATGCACACACAAAAATCAGCTAACAAGCTGATTTATTGAGCTACACGAGCATTAACTAAACCCAAACCTCATGTGAGCTAACCTTCCTCTCCCCTTTGGGCTACTTTGGTTTTTTTTCTCAGCTTCTCCTTCCTCCTTTTAGAAAAATGCATAAAGTGGCGGGGTCAAAAAATTCATTGCAGCGAAGGTGCTACAAGCGAGAGCTGCTCGTTTGATCTCAGCACGGCGCTTGTCTCTAATAAATTAACCAGCAATCGAGGCTATTTGGTCCGGCCGGGGCCATTTGTGCAGGCATCATTAACTGGCTAAATTCAGGTATTTATGAGAAAACGTTCGCTTTTGTCCTCTTTGGATCTCTTTGTAGAGGCTAAGCTCGCAGTGCAGGGGTTCCTGCTTCAAACTCCGGTGACTCAGTACCCCGATGATGAACTTTCAGCAGGAAAGTATAACAACGTATTTAATGAACACATTGCACGGTGGTGTTTTTTTTACCCCACTTCAAAAGACCCTCATATACATGAAAAGTCTCTTATTGCAAACAGAAGCCCCATGTTTCAATACATCAGTCTCTCTGCAGTCAATAAAATTCTGTCATCATTCAGTCCAGATGCTCTCCGAAAAAGAATCGTTCAGAATAAAAAATCTGCTTGTGTTGGTGAAGATTTTTATCTGTTTTTCCTCAGATGAGATGGGATGCCAGAGTTTAAGCAACGATCATCATGTGTTGAAAATGACTCTCAGCTACTTCCATACCACATGCAAGTTCAGTATCTATAAAACTGACTGTGTTGGAGCCTTTTATGTGTTGGCAAAGATTATATGGTAACATATTGAAATGGATTGACTCCAAACATTAATTAGTTAAGATTATTTTCTCAGAGTTTCATGGTGATTTGCATGATATTCTAAGTTGTAAATCACCTTCAGCTATGACGACACCAAACTTTAACTCAGTAACTGTAAAACGAACTGCGTTGTAGCCATTTTTGTGTTTGCTAATGTCGATTAGCTGTGACAGCTTGGTCCCTAAAGTTAACCAGCTGTAGATGAACAACCTCTAAAGAATTTCTGTTTCATTAAACTCATCTTGTGATTTATGGGATATTTTGATGAATCTACAACCAAACAACATGACACAGGCAAAAACATTATGAACAACCTTTTGTCTCACTTGCACACCTACAGATTGTTGCTATAAGCGAACACCCACCACTTTCCTGCTTTGTTGAGCCTCAGTCGAATGCGTCTTCCCTTCAGTAATGATCTAAATAAAACCTCCCACTGCCTCTAACACACTTTTCTATGATGTCAGACAACGAGGAAGCCCAGCAGACGTCACACGACGAGCAGATGAGAAGCATCTGTCAGCTTCCAGCTGCAGGTGGTCAAAGTGTCAGCTGGTCCACCCACAGAGGTTTCCATCAGGAGGATGGAGCCCGATGTGTCGTAGCATAAACTCTGTTTACACCTCTACAATGCAGGCGGAGCTGTGGGATGTTTTTTTTCCCTTAACATGCGTTTTTGCAGTAGTTCTGTTAAAGTTACCAGAAAATCAAATGGAATTTTAACTTAATTTTGAATAAATATTTTGACTTTTGTCTAAAATGTCAACATGATTCTGGATGAAGCTTTTCAGGAACTTGATTTGATTTTTAAGTGGAATTTTGTTTTCTCAACCTTTAGACTTTAATCATGCTGAGAAACAAATCAGACTCTTCCTCTGTGTTTTTTAACCTACAGAGTGGTCCTAATACATTCTCAAGTTTTTTCAAAATATCTCTTAATTTTGGCCAAATTAACTTTCATAAGAAAAGGCATCACACTTGTCCAACTGTCTGATATTGTTTTTAAATTTCCATTGCGATCAGCAAATTTTAAAGCCGTAGTTCAGTTTAATGCTTAAGTCACATTAGAGGCTAATCGACAGAAACAGTATTTAAAACAGTAAAAACATTTAAAACCTGCATATGAAAGAATGAGATGAAAACTTTATTTCATGACTCCGTCACAACCTGCAGAATTTTATTTCTTAGAAATAAGTGTCAGATTATATTTTTGATTCTTGGTGTTTATTATTAGAGTCAGTAAAGAAATCCTAAGCATGTTCATGGCTTCAGCTGCTTTTGGCGCTCAGTGTGAGGTCGATGAGAGCTGCTCATACCATGATTTACTGTAGTTTGGAGGCACTCAGACTTTACCAGGACATCATAAACGCTGACAGGTTGGAGGGAGTTTGTGTGGCAGATGGTGGGAAAGTGACTTCTGATGAACATGCATGACTCATGCCCATAAATACCCTTAAACACTCGGACCTGAATGCTACTGTAAACCTGAAACCAGGTGTTGGATGTCTGCTGGTTGGTGGCTCGAGCTTTATCCATTAAAAATCGCAGCTGAAACTCGAGGCGGCAACGTATTCCCAGATACGCTCTCTAAAAACGTCTAAAGTGACGCTCGACTTCTTGGTAACAAGAGTTAGTGCAAAGAGATGTCCGCTAAGTTTGCTCGCATCAGTCCACATCCACACACAAATACACAGGGGTGAGATTTATGAAGCTGTTTTTGTGGAGGAGAAATCTGGCCCAGTTCCTCTTAGAGCTCTTATTACAACTTTAAAAAATACAGAGAGGCTGAACATGTGTTAGATTAAGTTAAATTAGAGGTTATTGCAGGGCAACTTGAACTTTTATGTGGTTTTATTGAGGATTTGATAAGCGCTCTAACTTCTTGGACCACCTGTCCATCAGCACTGGTTTCCTTCAAGGCTCTGTACTTCGTCCTGTTCTCTTGCACAGATTGCTGCACTTTGTTCACCTTCACACTACTCATGTCATGACACAAGTCTCATCCAGCTCATCCCAGGTGGGCACGAGACTGCCTACAGAAAGGACATTGACAATCTGTCAACATGATGTAAAGAATTCAGTTTTTAAATATTGGAGAAGTTTGTGGACTTCAGAAGTTATCCTGCACCATTAGCACCCGCCAAACGAGCCAGCTCCCTTATCAAAAAATCACAACAGATGATATTCTTCCTTTATTAGTGACAGTGCATATTTACTCATTCATCATTGAATTCATCCTCAATATGTCTATCATGGTTTTGTTTTGCTGCTGCCAAAGAAAGAAGGAAGCTGCAGAGATCCACAAGCTGTCTTCTCTCCAGGATTTGTCCAGGATCTTCAGATGAACCAGAAACATCACTGCTCATCCTCCAAGTCCTAAAATAAACTTTTAGAACTGCT
Source organism: Callopanchax toddi (assembly GCA_006937965.1). Classification (NCBI taxonomy): domain Eukaryota; kingdom Metazoa; phylum Chordata; class Actinopteri; order Cyprinodontiformes; family Nothobranchiidae; genus Callopanchax; species Callopanchax toddi. The sequence goes on from SSNR01000004.1 coordinate 5,543,763, forward strand.
CCTTCCTAATCATAGGCTACAGTTCACCAGAACCACAGTTCCACTGACCTCAACTTGTCAAACTTCCTGTCATCTCTTAGCATCTTTAGTGTGGTATTAGTGGGTGCTGTTTAATGGTACACACTTGGAACCTGATTCTGAATTGTAAATAAAATGCTTAATAAAGACGACAACATGCAACTGAAATAATTTGTCAATAAAATAGGATGCAAGGTAAAATATAATATAATTTTTGCATTTCTGCCTTTCATTTCTCACCTTTCTATGGTTTTACATTAAAAATTCATAATTGCTTGAACTGACTTTGGTAAAGGTGTGAAATATTTATCAATAAACCCTGTGTGGATGTTCTACATTATAAAGGGCGAAAACACAACACTGTGTGACAACATGCTGATGTAAACACACACAAGTTATACAGCATGTGCAACATGTGGACATGGTGTCAGATTTGTGGATATAAAACACTGCCCTGATAATTAAAGGAGTTGGGAAAACACCTACAAACAAGCTGCACCTTCATGGCCCTGAGAGGAATTGACTGACTTAGAGTTACCTGGAGGGTCATGAAATAAACGCAAAACATGAGTCATTTGTTGGGATTTAGGTTATTAAAGGTCAGGAATCTTTTTGATTTTGGTCTTGAACTTCACAGCCGTTCCAGTTGGGGTCAGGGTGAAGAGCTGGGTCTGTGATGGATGGTCACAGTACATCCTGTCCAGGACCCCCTCTTCTCCTCCAGCGAGGGCCCGCTTGCTGACAGTGGAATGACATCACCAGGGGGGCCCTTTGTGCCTCTTTTCAGGAGCACTGAAATTTTGCACACAAAGGCTGCGTGGCGCTGCTATCTCCACATCTGAGTGGACGCAGCACTTTTGAAAATCCCTAACGAGATTAAACCGTGGTGCAATCAGCTGTCAGTCCGAACACACTGGCTGCTTCTCAGAACTCGCGCTGGATGTAAGCCCTGCTGTTCAAACTGAACACGCAAAAGACACGTCCAGAGCTGCAGGGGATACACGGATGCAGAGCGCGCTGAATATCTGAGTAGTTTAACTTCAGTTTATTATCATTTCCAACTTGTCAAATCCCATAAAGATGGATACATTACATAGAAATATATTTTAATACGCACACATTTTATTGAAACGGCATAATTACTTTAGTTTAAACTAGAGTTATTGATCTACTCACTCTCATCAAAATGTTTTAAAGCATCAAATAACTAATTACAGCCCACCTCTCTTATAACATAATAAGGTTCTTATTTTTGCTGCGGTGGAAGCCTATCTAAGAATGAAACCATAAACAACCCTAAATTAGAAATGTTTAGAACACAAAAACAATATTTCTTTTAAAGACAATTAAACACATTATTGTTGGGGTGTGTGTGTGAGTGTGTGTGCAAAACAAACTATTTTAAACTCATATTTTATTCAAGCACTTCAAAGTTTCTAAGTTTTAACAAGATTAGTACTTTCCTCAAACACCTGCTGTATTAAATCCTATACAAGTCTTCAGCCCTCTGGTGGAGAATCTAAGTACTGCATGCATCAATTGCCAATGTATTTTAAATGATTGTTATATAATTACATGGTAAAATAACAGACCATTAACATGTCATTTTATTGACAGCTGAATCGATCAAATCAGTTACTTTTATTAAACATTTGGATTTGGGTGGTTTGGGAGGAAATCCAGCGTTGCTTGATGTTAGCTTGTTCCTATCAAAGGAGCGAGGGATGATAGACCTCTGTGTCTCCAGCCTCAAGGATGTGAAACGAGTCAGCTGGACCGAGGTAAAGATGAGTTTTAATTCCTTCAAACTCATTTAGTTTAGGGCTGATCTCCCATTCATGTTCCTGCAGATGAGACGGACACCACACTGACATGATGTCAGTCAGTAAACAGGTGAGCAAACAGGAAGCAGGTGTAATTCAAGAGGATTATTCATTCTGTGTGTTTGGCTGTGTGTGTGCTGTTGGCTCAGGATGTAGGCAGGTTGTTTTTAGGTAAAGGGCTTTGGGAACCGCTGCCCTGCAGAACAAACAGCCTGCATTGGGTGGGTCTGCAGGACATTTTGCTTCACTTCCATCCGTTTATGCTGAGCCTAAAATGAGGCCTTAAAAGAAGGACCCTTCATCCTCTAAATTCAAAGAAAGGTCTTCCTCTTTCTGGAACTCCTAACCCTCGTGCTAATCTGCCGAAACAGACACGTCTCTGTTGTTGCTGCTCTTGTCCAGATGTGCTTCTATACGGCGTCCCAGCGTTTTCTCAGAATGCAACATAACTCAGAAAAGCAGACACGTAAAGAAACGTTTGTTCTCCGTGTAAAAAGCACATGGCAGGCGTTCACAGCTTGAGTGAGGTTGTCCTCGTTGTGCGGTTCTCTCAGGAGTCTTCATGTTAAACACATGCAGCAGGCAGTTAACAGCTGTATCTCTATGATATGGCTCTTGTTGTCTTATCGTGTGAGACTCAGTTTTACAGGCTTGGAGTTCACAATAAGACCTGTGAGTGAGGGGCTACGCTCAACAACAGAGCGTATAGAAGTCTATAAATTATGAAACAATGTAGCTCTGTAGCGATGCAGCTTCCCACAATGAAGTGAGCCTTTACGTTATACTGCAGAACCAAATGGGGTGTTGAATGGATCTCAGAGTTATTGACAAACAGGACTATGCATAAGATATGTGATGGATGTCTTCTTATTCTTACAGAAACATAGCAGATGAAACTTGTTCAGGACAAAAATAAAGTTTTTTTGTTTACGTTTTCAAATCTTGCAGCTGATTAGTTGCATGTCATCACTCCTTCACATTTTTGAGCTGCAAAACTCAGTGCGTTTACATGAACATCTAAGTTAAGCTAAGTCGGTCTGGGTCGATCTTATGTTAATAAACTGGGAGCCTTTTTCCTAGTTTACATGTCTGTTAGAAAACCGAACTCTTAAATGAAGTTTGTTCCACTCCGCTACAATAGGGGGCGACATGCGCCCTTTCCTGTCGGTGTTCTGCCGGTTGTTTTCTTAGCGTTTAAAAACTCTTGTTTTGAACGTTTCTATCGGTCACGAATTTGATCGGGCGTCTTCGTGTACCCAGCGCTGGCAAGCTGACCGTTTGTTTTTGCTGCTATCGTCTTTTACCGCTACTGATTTGTTTGTATTCCCACTTCCGCGGTGTCGTCACTCTCGGAGGAGGAGCGCCAGACAGCATTAGCTCGGCTAAGCTGTTTACATGGAGGAGGAAGTCGAGCTACGACCACATTATCTGGGTGCTTTAGCTCGATTAGATCCAGTTCGACTTCAGCCAGACTAACGTGTTTACATGCAGTTGAAAAAACCGACTTAAGTCGATTTAAGGCAATAATTTGGTTTTCTAGACTGCATGTAAACGCACTGAGTGGCTGCACAGGTCAACTGTTATAGTCCAATCATGCATCGCGGCTGATTTTAATAGAATTAATTTCCCTCTAAAGGCAAGTACAACAATCTACGCTGATTACCTCGATCGCTGCTCATTTGTTTCTGGCTGACTTGATTCGGGTTCTTTGACCGCGAACACAAAACATCTGATGTCATGTAAATGGGCTTTCGAATATCTATTGGTGGTCAATGCTTTCCTTTAAGAACCAAAATGATTTAAAATGAAAGAAAACATACTGAGCATGTTTGGATGCTCTTCATATGAACTTTATCTTAGTTGATCGATCAAATAAAAATAGGTTTTAAATCGGTTTGTTCTATTTAGAAAAAAAAGCACACGAGCTGTGAAGACCTTAATGAGACGATGAAAACAAAGCTAATGCATATAGGTCACGGTTCCTTAATGCAGACAATGACTGCCTTTATTAGTTACCCATATATAAGCCAGAAGTCACATGAAGTATTTTGCTGCAGCACTATGAATTGCTGGCAAAAAAATAACTGAAATGGCTACTTTTATGTATTTGAGAACAGTAATGAATTGGAGCAAACACGTATTTGATGAATCAAAGACTTAACGAAGTATGGCTGACCTCCTCACCCCGCTGATCCGGACACAGCCATCTATAGATTCAGCCAAAGGGGTCGCACCAGTGTCAAGCCCTGTGGTTCAAAGGTGAATGTAAGACAAGCGCTGTCCTGGAAATTAGACCACACTAATTGTCCATTGGTCCACTTTAATTACAGCTGATTCAGAAGAGCATCTGGCTCGCCCCGTTTCAAGTCCATGACACCAGTCGTTGGTAAGGGGTGGGGGGGTTATGAACTGAAAATTAGATTATGCACGCTACAGTGCATTGGACACAAAAGCAATTCCCAATTTAATTAACAAACTAAGACACTCGGATGACTGTACTTGGCTCCAAGCTTCTTTTTCTTCATTATCTTCCTAAAAGACTAGAAATAAAACCTCAGTCGCAAAAACATGTAGAGTTTTGCATATTTCACTGTTAGAAAACACCTGATGTTTCATGTCGATTGGTGTAGATTTATCTAAGCCACGTTTATCATTCACGCCAATCCCAGAGGTGAAACCTGACCCTTGTTAAGTTGCTCATTACTCGGGTTAAATTCCTGCACCATTGCAGGAATCCCGATTAGCATATTTAAATGAGCATATTACCATGCTTACAGCTAGTTCACAGTCTGGTTGACTCCCCACTGCCACATGTTAAGCTCTGTCAGCAGGCTGAGTATCCATCTGCAGGCAGCTGATGCTCCCTTGCTGAAAGGTTTTAGCGCTGCTGCTTTGATCAGATACATCCTTATGCCAATGGATGGGCTGCACCTTGCTCTGTTTCTGATTTTTGAGTTAACACTAAAAGAAAATAGGGATTAGGCTCCTTTACTAGTAAACCTTGAATCAGTGCTTTAAGTGGGGCGGTACGGAACGGTACGCAGTACCGGGACTTCTAAATTTGACCCCTCAGCGTACCGGGACTTATTTCCAGCGTTCCGTCCGTACCGGGAGTTTTTTCGGTATTACATCAATATAATTTTGAGCTTTTCCGGTGGCCGTAGTTGGCGAGCAGCGCATGGCGGGAGGTGCGGAGGGCGAGCGCAGTGCAGGAGAAACGCAGGTGGATGAGAGAACTCATCTGTCAGCCGTATTTAGTGACTCCAGGAGGGTGGCAGAATTTGGTGAAACGCCAGATGAGAGAGGAAAAGCGGGGACTCGCGTCCCCTGAACGGACCGCTCCATGATTGGCTCATAGCTCGGGCTGAGATAATTCTTCAACTTGGTATTAAAAGACAATAATTTAAATATTAATGACGGAGAGCTCGTGCGCTTATGGAGAGGAAAGCTGCGCGTCATGACGCAGCTGGAGAGGAGCAGCGCGCCATGGCGCAGTGGATCAGACAGGTGGAGGGAGGAGGAGCTGAGAGAGCAGCAGGTAGACTCTTTAGTAATGATCAGATCATTGTCAGTAATAAGTTCGTTCTTTTGGGGCATAAAATGGACCAGAGTGTCAAAACAATGTCGACTTTTCTGTGTCTGAAAAGCAGTAAAAAAACAACTATTTGTCTCAAAATGTTATTTCAACCACAAACTAATTAATGGGGATCTTGTGCACAAGAACATATGTTTAATTATTTAAATATATATATAAATAATAGATTTCTATTGGTATTGTAAATATATATCTATAAATAATAGATTTCTATATGGATGGATGATGTCTACATGGTGCCTTCAAGTTTTTGTATTTTTTCATCCTAGAAAAAGTCAGTAAAACCTGTTTTTGTCCAAATGAAGGAGATTTATGGTTCATTTTCTACAGATCAAGTAGCCATTAGCCCTCATCATTACTACAATGTGACATTTACAGTCAATCCATGTGATTGGTATTGGTGATCAGCAGCAAAAAACGTGATCGGAGCATCCTTAATTATTATACGTAATAACCTGATGAAGTTTAGATTCATAGGCTGTAATAGATGTCAAGGTGTTTAGTAAATGTTCCAGTCTCATGCTGCTGCAGAGCTGAAGACAGTAGAGGTGTTGGAGATGATGAGGAGAGCCAGACTCAAAGTCTGCAGAGCAGAACTGACGGTCTAGTTAACTAGACTAGAACTGAATATCTTCACTAGACCTCCTGTGACATTTATTATGGGCCAGGTGTAGAAGAGAGGACAGATAGAGAGGTGTCCTGTCCTGAATTGTCTTTTAGACAAATAGAATCCAGTGATGGAGTCTACAGGTATGAGGGGAGGACGCATTGGGAAGCATTAGTGACTAAACTGATGACTGAGTGAATCTGAATTTCTTTCATGAGGATTTGATTTAGAACTGGCTTTGTTCTTTTGTCATTTCTGAACAATAAAACTATAGATATCTCTCTCTGTATACATACATACATATATATATATATATATATATATATATATATATATATATATACACATACGTACGTGCATACATACACATATATATATGATCTCGAACTAATAAGGAGAGTACCGGCATTTATTTTTTTCCACTTAAAGCACTGCCTTGAGTGTAAAAACACTCACAGCATCTCATTTCTGTGCAGAAGAGGCAACAACATGCAAAGCACTTAACCTTGAAGATGTTGTTAAGTGCACTTCAGTTTGCAGTGCACTGTTTCTGGGAAGTGCCCTCAGAAGGAGTAGAGTATGAAGTGGTTCTACGCTGTCTGTGATCTTCGCATGAGCCCAGTTGTGATCCAAATATATTGTGCTGGTTACATTCCTAATCTCAGATTGGTGTTCGCTACCCAAGGTTTAAGTCACATGTGAGAATAACTGGTAAAATATCAACCTGCAAGTGTGGAATCCCTATTTTTAGCATTTTTCTAAATAGGAGACAAATGTTAAACCCACACAACAGCACCGTTGAGCAGTCGCAGACCTCTATAAACTGCTTCTATACAGGACTTTTACTGTAAAACATTTGACTGGCTTCCTTAAATCAAGCCATTTGTGGACCCACAATTACAGTCTAGACATGCTTGTGTTTTTTAACAAGAATCTGAAGTTACAGTCGGATCTAAAGTTTAAATAAACAGAATGTATTGATGTAAAAACACAGCAGCCCTATGCAAAAATATCCTTAAAAATCTGTTTTTGTGAAAGAACAGACATTTAGAATGAATTTATTTTGCTAGCTTCAGGGCAAGTATTAGGTGGGTTATGAAGCTTTAGCAAGACAACACCTAGCATAGAATGAAAACAACAAGCTAGCACTATCTGTTTTAACATATTTGTATTTATTTATCATCTATCTAATTTAGTTATTCAACATTTTTTTAAATCAAATATGCTTTAGCTTTAGACAGAATTACGAACAAGCAATAGGCCTACTTCAATCAGCAACAATAAAACAAAGATGCTAACAACATGTAGCAATTAGCTACACAGATTATGGCTAGCTTCCTGTCACATAAACCTTCTATTTCAATTTTAGACCTCTAAATAATAGTTGCCAGCAAAAGTTTCAGGCATCTCTTTGCAACCTGAAGAAAAGTTACTGTGTTTAACTTTGGTTCTGTGAATATTTGAGGACCTGAATATTAGTCATGTTTTTTTAAATGACAACAACACAAAAAAGAAAAAGAAAAGAAGGTGCTACAGGAGGCAATCTGTTGAACTGATTAAAACAGGAACCATAATGTGGAAAGAAAAAAAGAAAACCATTGCTGAAATATAAAAATGCAGAAATCTATCAGACCAAATTGGTTTTTATCTATCTAATATCTCAATGAGAATAAATCAAACCGCTTAGAATAAAAGGATAAAAATGTCCCGAAGATATTTAATTCACAGAAAGCAAAGGACATGTTTGGTGCTCTGAACTAAATGTGACATGATGATTAATAACAACATGAGGATTAGAGAAATGACAGCTAAAAACGTTGGGACTAAACATGTTGAGGAAGAAATGATGAACAAATAAGAGAGAGCAGAAGCAAACATCCATGCAGGATCAGGTTTATTTTTGACATCACAGGTCTGAAGATAGGAGGGAGATGGAGGGGTTTCTAGAAGGTTATTGGTTTGATTTCATAGAGAAATCAAGAAGTTTGTCAATAACTCCATTATGCAAAGTTAGATTACTCAGATTCATGTTTACTGACCTTTGTGCATTCACCGTTCTATCCCTTAAACACTTGTGAGTACATTTAATGGTTTTAGCACATGTGAAATAATAAATCTGTTCCTCTAGGAGGGATTGAACATACACTCCTGAGAGAACAGTAAGTACACCTAATGGCAAAGACACACTGCAACATTCGCTGGTGATATAATCCTAATATGGACATCTGGTTCAGAGGGAATTAGTTTATGAAGGGATAACTATATGTGTTAGGTGATGTGAGCAACATGTTAAGCTGTCTTGTCCTTTATGATGGTGTTGAGCAATGAATAAATCATTTACATCCCAGATCTCTTTTAGCCTTTTGAGACGTTAGACAACTGCCACCAATCAGAAGTGGATCCATTATCTTGGGCACTTTGATGCCTTGAACTATAAGACCACATCCTCTTGTACGCTCTTTGTAAAAGAGAAAGTCCATCAATCAGAGCGTCCCTCAAGGGATCTATGAAAGGCTTGATGTTACACAAACAGTAATTTGACTCATCCTAACTCTGAAGGGGCCCGCATGTTGTCACGTTGCCCCCCTGTGTTGAAGTTCACAACGGGGGTCGACCAGGAGTCCCGCATCAGTCTGGGATTGTCTCCACGCTCGGGGACGAGAGGCCTAATGGGAAAAAATGTACCACCTCATCACCACCTCCCAGGGCTGCCATAATGGAGCATCTATGGTCATTAATGGAGCGTACCTCCCACCTCAAGAGTCTCTATTCAGTCTCTGTCATCATTCACGGCCATCACTTCCTCAGAATTTAATGGTTTTGGAGGTTCCTTTTATCCCATTGTCTCTACGTCTTCGTGTCTCTTCCCCATTTAGGAGCCCAAACTAGAAGACGGGCCTGTTAGTTGGGTGTTGGGGCTGACCTCTGAACCCCCTTCCTTGGAGACTCCTTCAGCTTTGTTTTGGGTCTCTGTCCCCCTTGCCAAGGCAAATCAGAGCCCAGGCGGGTCACAGAGAGTGGGAGCCACTGGGGGTCTCATTGTCTTCCCATTCACATCACAGATAAGTGGACATCAGACGCTCCCTATAGCCACACACACTGAAGGGACAATTTCCACACAAAGTGACAGCTCCTATTGCGAGAGGAATGCATGTGAATCGAGAAGGTTCAAAGAAGCACGCCAACAAACCAACGACATGGGAGAACTTGAAGTGCTATTTCTCCCTCCTTTATCATCTCGTGGCACTTATACAACAAGATGACCATAAAAATGTACTCTGAAGTAAATTTCTTTATGCGGCATGCTTAATGCATTAGGAAAGACTCCATAAGACGGTGTAGGTTTTCTCCATGTACAAGATGCTTCAGTAAATCAGCAGGACTGACCAGTGCAGGCTTATTCTGCTGTTTAGGGGGCAGGGCTTTAGGGGGCAGGAGAGAACCAGAGGGAAAAGTCTGGCTTGACCGTGCAGGCAGAGCTGGAGTCGCAGCAAACCTGTGAGATTAGGAGGTAGCGCTGAGGGGGCACGTGGCCCCCCCCCCCCCCCCCCCCCCCCCCCC
>SSNR01000004.1:5553376-5597030 GCA_006937965.1 Callopanchax toddi
CCCCCCCCCCCCCCCCCCACAGTACATATTCCTGCCATGGCCTGAAGCCAGGAGATGAGGATTAATGCAGACTAACGAAGAGGGCCGGCGTTGGCAAGGCATCGCCAATCTGTATTTTATAGTAGTACTATAGTAATATTAGACAGACCAAGGTGTAATTTACCTAACTTAATTTACACAGCACCATCCACTCATCCTCTAAGAGACTTTGCAGGCTTTAAACATTCCCAGATCTGCATAAAACACAGAAAACATGCACACTTGTAAAAGTTTACTTCAACATATGTAATACATTTTATCATCATTCATTATCCTGACTCTTCTCTTTCAGCAGCGTAGTGGGATTAACACACCAGAGCCTCCATTGACCACTCATTTCATCAGCTCATCACAGGACAGATTGCTGTTTTGTTAGCCCAGTGAAAAGCAGCTTAAGAGGTTCATCCTTGGTGAAACCTGCTGAGAGTTAGAGCTGAACCTGAATAGCAGTCTGTAATAGACTTTACAGTGTCTGGAAGAGGCGCTTCCAGTCACAAGTGTGTAGTAATCACATCGTCAGACCGGGAAACTACAAATCTGTGTCTGAGCATCCAGTAAGATCTGTTCAGGGGAGGGTTGGATGTAGATGGAAGCAGGAGATAACGTAACACAACTTCTCCTCCTTCAGCAATGTAAAATGACATTTAATAGAAGTACAATAATCCTCTAAATCTTAAAATCTGCTAGGATGTGCAGTGTTGTGAAAATGTATTTGCTCCCTTGCAGATTTTTCTCTTTTTGCTGACTCATCATACTGAAATTACCAGCCACGAAATTTCAGTATCAGACAGATAACCTGAGTAAATATAAAATGCCGTTTTCATGATTACATTTATTGAAGGAAATAAAACAACAACAATACAAACCAGCCTGACCTTATGGGAAAAAGTGACTCCCCCTTTGTTAAATCATGATTGCTTGTGGGCGTGTAGCTCAGTTGGTGGAGTGGCCGTCTGGCAATCATAGGGCCGCCGGTTCGATCCCAGCTCCAGCTGGGTTACCTTATCATTGTGTCTTTGGGCAAGACACTTCACCCACCTTGCCTACTGGTGGTGGTCAGAGGGACTTGGCGGGCGCCAGTGTATGGCATCCCCGCCTCCGTCAGTGTGCCCCAGGGAGCTAATGTAGTTCATGACCAGTGTGTGAATGACTGTTCTGTTGTACAGCGCTTTGGGGAGTGTACAACACTCTAGAAAGCGCTCTATAAATACAGGTCATTTACCATTTATTAGCCACATCATTTTGAAAGCTGAGTTGAGTTCCTATAATAACCACATCCAGATTACTGCTAGACCTGGAGAGTTAGGTAATCACTTCAATAGAACCTGTCTGACAACATAAAGATGGCTAAAAGATCTCAACACAGCATGTCCTGTTCTAAAGAAATTTAAGATTTTCATCCAGTTCCATCTGGAGTCAAACTAACTCTGTATTTCAGAAAAACATAATCCTACCAACAGTCAGGAGGTAGTGTGCTGGTCTGGGGCTGCTTTGCTGCTGCAGGACCTGGAACACTTGCTGTAACTGATGGAACCATCAATTCTGCTTTCTACCAAAAGATCTTGGAGAATGTCCGACCTTTGACCTCAAACTGGTCGTTCATGGTAAAAACAACAACCCTCCAATGTGGTTGAATTAAAACAATTCCGTTAGGAAGAGTGGAACACAGTTCCTCCACAGTGGTGTGAGCGACTCGTTATCACAAACACTGGATTGTAGTGTTTTAACCTGTTATTAGGTTTAGGGGTCAATAATGTTTTCACACAGGAACAGGTTGGTTTGTATGGAAGCCCATTTCCGCCATTTTGAAAAAAATATTTTTGATACTTATCTCATAATTATGAGATAATAAGTCATAATAATGAGATGCTAAGTCATAATTATGAGATACTAAGTCATAATAATGAGATACTAAGTCATAATTATGAGATACTAACTCATAATTATGAGATACTAAGTCATAATTATGAGATGCTAAGTCATAATAATGAGATACTAAGTCATAATAATGAGATACTAAGTCGTAATAATGAGATACTATCTCATAATTATGAGATACTAAGTCATAATTATGAGATACTAAGTCATAATAATGAGATACTAAGTCATAATTATGAGATACTAAGCCATAATAATGAGATACTAAGTCGTAATAATGAGATACTATCTCATAATTATGAGATACTAAGTCATAATAATGAGATACTAAGTCATAATTATGAGATGCTAAGTCATAATAATGAGATACTAAGTCATAATAATGAGATACTATCTCATAATTATGAGATACTAAGTCATAATTATGAGATACTAAGTCATAATAATGAGATACTAAGTCATAATTATGAGATACTAAGTCATAATAATGAGATACTAAGTCATAATAATGAGATACTATCTCATAATTATGAGATGCTAAGTCATATTTATGAGATGCTAAGTCATAATTATGAGATACTAAGTCATAATTATGAGATACTATCTCATAATTTCGACTTAGCACCAAACCAGTAATTCTCAAAGTCTGGGCTGAAATCCGGATCAGGACTGCACAGCCGTTTCATCTGAATCCAGCATGTTATATTATAATGCATTTATGTTACGAGATATATGTTTAAGTAGACCCAAGACACTTTTATTTTTTTATATATAGTTCTTTTATTTGGTCAAATATGACATATTTTGGACTTTTCAGGTGCTCTTGAAGAGGCTGATCCGATCCGGATCAGCCTCTTACCATCGCTTGTCTGACGTTCAGCTGCTCCTGTTAGCAAAGAGCTAAAGTCATGTAGGATCAGTCCGGCTTGTTTTTGTTGTGAACTTCGTGATTTTATGGTTATATTTGGTCAGTTTTCAGACTCCTGTAGTGAGTCTTTCCTCAAAACGCAACCAGCGAACTATCTAAGGGACTTTTCTGCTGTTTTTAGAGACTTTTGGAGATCTAAATGGTTTTCTATGAGCCGCGACTCTTCAGGTCTACTGACAGACAGACAGAGACCCGAATCCTCTGTCGGTGTTTCTAACAGGCAGCTGTAGAGCTGTTATGTTGCATCACCGTGGTTTTATGTAAACCTGCAGTAAAAATCCAGGAGACATTGATTTAGTCTTGGTCCTGGATCAGCCTGAGCTCAGAGTCCTGGAGCATCCTGGAGCATCACAGCTCCATCTGATCATCACAGCTTACTCTGGAGTTTCATAATGGAAACCTGATTAACTTCATCGCTTTTCATGTCTGAACAAATAAATTGTTTTCAAACACAAATAAAACAAACTGAACTTATAGTAACGTTTATATTTAAGTTAACAGGAAAGAGTACCTTTTTAGTTTTTCATTCAGATTGTAGTAGTAGTACCAGTAGTAGTAGTAGTAGTAGTAGTAGTTATCATCCTGATAATGAGATAGTATCTCATTATTATGACTTAGTATCTCATTATTATGACTTAGTATCTCATAATTATGACTTAGTATCTCATTATTATGACTTAGTATCTTATTATTATGACTTAGTATCTCATTATTATGACTTAGTATCTCATTATTATGACTTAGTATCTCATTATTGACTCAGTATCTCATAATTATGACTTAGTATCTCATTATTATGACTTAGTATCTCATAATTATGACTTAGTATCTCATTATTATGAGATAGTATCTCATTATTATGACTTAGCATCTCATAATTATGACTTATTATCTCATTATTATGAGATAGTATCTCATTATTATGACTTAGCATCTCAATATTATGACTTAGTATCTCATTATTATGACTTAGTATCTCATAATTATGAGATACTTAGTATCTCATAATTATGAGATAGTATCTCATTATTATGACTTAGTATCTCATTATTATGACTTAATATCTCATTATTATGACTTACTATCTCATAATTATGAGATGCTAAGTCATAATAATGAGATACTATCTCATAATTTTGACTTAGTATCTCATAATTATGAGATAGTATCTCATTATTATGACTTAGAATCTCATAATTATGAGATAAGTATCAAAAATATTTTTTAAAATGGCGGAAATGGGCTTCCATAGGTTTGGCACGTTGACAGAAAGCCGAAAATGCAGAAATTTGAATTTTATTGGCTGAAAAAGGTTGGCAGCCTGAAAAAATGCAAAGGGGTCTCTAGGAGGAAGGGGAGTCTTCATCAGAATGACAGATGTTGTGGAACTCAACCCATAGATCATAGTTTAGACCTGAAATATCATTTAAAACATTTAGGAAACTTTGATACATAGAAAAATAATCCTTCTGGCAGCTTTAACGTTGCATGCCAACCGCCATAAAAATCGAAAAAGAAAAAGAATAGTTTCTTACTTCGTCACTCAACATGTTGCTTTTTTCATAATACCAGTATACTGTATGGGCAGCGGTCTGGCAGTACGTCACTGTGAAGAGTTTTTTTCTTTAGTGAGGAGTTTGTGCGTGCTCCCGTGCTGAGCTGCAGTTACTCACAGCGCCAAGTTTGATGCCTTCATCCTGCCCCTGCTCCTTTAAATGATTAAATCATCATTTGAAAACTACATTTCATATTTATTCAGGTTATCTTTGTCTGATACTGAAATTTGTTTGCTGATTTGAAACATTAACCTGAGATGAGTCAGCAACAAGACAGCTCATCATATCTGAAGGACATAAAGGCAGTTTCACCAAGAAGAGGTAACTGAAGAAGAGTTTTACAGCTGTACATGTTTAAAATGGTCATGGCCTGGGTATATGATTTAAATACAGAAACAGTAAAAATGTCATTAAAAAAGTTTATTTTTATTGTAAAGCTGCTTTTTGTTGTTGCTGTAAACTAACAACCAGTATATGACCTGTAAAGTATCAGCATCACTTTTCTGCTATTTAAACACATTTTAAAATCATTGCAATGGAAAAATGTAACATTTTTTCATGGTTTTCCAAAATTTATATGAAAGCAGTGACTCATCTGGAATATTGTGGTCATGAATAATGGTTTATTGTGGATAAATAAAGCAACTATTCAGTATTTGGATGACTAATTGGAACAAGCAGATGTTGCCAGACTGTGGGCAACAAACAGATAATATTATGATCAGCTGTTTTTTCCCCTCTCAGGTCCTCGCTGGCTTAAAGAGGATCAATCGAACACAGAGGTGCCTCACTTCGCCCCCTCTCCTCGCCGCCTTGTTGCCACGCCGACGTCATGGAATGTGCGACGTCATCGCCTGAACACACACGCAGCACATGTTCTCACCTGGTTTCCGCAGCAACCAAAACCACAGCAGTTTCCTCCTCGCTGCATGTCGCAAGAAGTGTTCGGTGAAGGGCCTCACGCGTACCTAGAAAACACTGGAAAATCAAAAACAGCAGCAGGAAGGTTAAACCTGCCATCCAAGCCGTGATGGACAACAATCACTTTAGTCTTTTCTTTATGCTTAAACTCAAACTCAGTGAGTCTGTGTGACTCACAGCAGGTACAGTAAAATGTTCTGTTCAACACCTTTCCCTAGCAGCTTTCTTAACACATCAAAGGCCTGATTGGTGACACATTTCTGCTGTGGCTGGAAGAATTTAACCACCTTTCCTTTTTAAATCCAAAATGATTTTTCACAAATGCATCATCAATGGTTCCTTTAAATCTACAGTTCTATCAGATGATGTGAATATAGCATTTAGTGTTGAAATACAATGAACAAGTAGATCAGTTTATTAGTTTATTTTAAAGGCACATTTCATCCAGCAACTGCAGACTCAATGTGCTTAGAAATAAAATGATCAAACACGTTTAAAAACACGTAGAACCACATAAAATATTGAATAAAAATATAATAACTGAACACAATAATAAAATAATAAACTGCATTTATCAAATAAAGGTACAGGTTAGTTCTTGAGTTCTGATGGAGGAGAGTTCCAGAGAACATCACTATAATGAATAAAATGTTATTCAGTTGTGTTAAAAAAATCAGAGAAGTAAGGAGCTGCAAGGTCATGAAAAGACTTGAATATGAATAGAAGAACCTTGAAATCAATGAGGTATTTTGCAGGAAGCCATTGTTGGAGGACAGGAGCTCTGCTGCTGCGTTTTGTAGCTGAAGTTTGTGCAGTAAATTCTAAGGTGAAATTACAATAACCAATCAGAGATGTGATCAAAGCGTGTACCAGGACTACAGTATTGTCAGCTGTGAGGGACGGGTGTAACTGACTGATGTTATATAATGGAAGTATGCACACCTGGTATGTTATTGTAACTTTATCTCACATAGACAGTTTGTGAAAGAAGAAGGTGAGAGAATAGAGTTTTGTTTTGTAGACATGTAGAGCTGTGTGTCGTCGGCAAAGGAATGAAATTGTACGCCATATTCCCGACCAAGTGGTAAAAAAACAAAACAAAACCAAAGAGGGCTGAAAACAGGACCCTGAGGAACGCCGCTGAGAACCTGTGATTTGACATGTTTTAAATGAACATACTGAACACAATCGGAGAGGTAAAGTTAAACCAATCATGTGAAGAGCCGATGATACCAACTGTTTTTAGTCTCTTTAGAAGAATATCATAAAGACAAAGAACTCAGATCTAGATGAGCAGAATGGTTATCAGCCCAGCAGTAGTAGATCATTTGTGATCAAAAGCCAGACGGGAACTGTTCAAATCAATTATCAATAGTAAGGTGAGAGTAGATTTAGATCATCGTTAAGAGGATCTATATCTGGTTTCTTAAAAATGTCTTCTAGCTGATTCACACTAAAGGTCGCCTTAATGCAATTACATATCTATTGTATCGATCTAAATATAATCAGTATTTTTTTTCTTTAAAGGGATACTCCACCAGAAAGTGATTTTTTTTGGTCTATTGCCATGTTCCTCATAGTTAGATCAGTGGGCAAAAACAATTAGTAACCAGCCCAGCCATTTTCCTGATCCAGCAGTACTCCTTTAGCTTTAGCTTAGCGTAAAACACTGTAAGTGAATGGTAACAACTAGCATTGTCAAAAAAAAAGTCTTTAAAACTCACTCAGTAGTGATACTAATGATACTAATTCTGCCTAGTGACCTCAATAATCATATCGACTGCAAGTGAAAATAAAAGTAGAATTACAGGTACTATTTTAGACTCGGGACTACTTTATGACAAAGAACTGCTGTAAGCCTCCGTTGAACGGCGCAAGGACATGACGCAGCGACCCCAAGGAGATCTACTTCCGTAAACACGTATCTGAACGTTGTTTGAAAACCTCACAGATGATGAAAAATAACACAAAGTTGGGAGCACAGAGATTATCTTCAAAAAACGTTACCAGGTTTAGCCTAGTGGATATTTGTATTTACGGACGTATAGGCGTCTTTGAGGTTTAATTTAAAGGTGGTCGTACATTTACATGTAACTACACTTTAAATGTAAAAATGCTGACTGTAATGTTTTCAAATAAAAAAAAATCTTTATAAAAAATTACATTTATTGTCGGTGTACTTTTTAGAAAAAGTACATTTTGAAGAAGTGGTGGTCGTCTTATATTCAAACCAACACTGTAAATGTTATTTTTAGAGCCTTTCACCTGGTAACTCACATTTTAAGCTATAGTTAATTTTCAAACAAGCTATCTCTAGCTATTTTACACAAACACGTCTCAGAGCCCTCTCCCCTCCCGTCGGGTATAATCTTTATGCTGTTCCTCCTCCGGACATGGGACCGCGCATTGCCACATTTCTGCTAGCTGAAAAGGTGTTTTTCTTTTTGGGACTCTGGTACTTTTTCCTAAAATAAAGCGCTAACAGCCGGCTATTTCTCTCCTTCTCTCACTTCTGGGATGTTCTGCTGCAAAATGCTCCAGCACGCATTAATGGAGGATCCAAGCAGTGCAGAAGTGCGGCGCTTTAACCGGACAGCCAGATTGTCCAATAGTTTCTTTCGGTCCAAAACATATGATTGGCTGAGGATTTTAGAGAACTGTGAGGGAACCACCGTATTGATTTCTTTTGTTTTTTTTATCGCCACAATATATTTATAGCTATACTATGTTAGAACGTTGTTAACAGGCATGAAAAAAACGTTTTAAGCTACATTGTTTACCAAATCCCCTAATGTACCTTTAAAGAGTTATTCTGTCTGTAACAGTCAGACAAAAGACAATCAGCTCTTGAGGATGAACTAATTTTGTGTAATTTTGAACTAATTTTGTGACTAATACTAATACTAATACTAACAAACAGCTGGTGATGGCAGCTAATCAGGAGCCTTTTCTTTAAATGAATGTTTGACTTCTAATAAAACAACCACACTTTATCCAGGCACACACGGGCGCGCACAACATCACTACATTCGGACTGGCCGGCACAACGCCAAGCCTTATGGGTAACTGGCATGGCTGGTAATCTCCATAGCAACGGAAATGCTGGCCCTGGCGAGTGCCAGGAGAGCAGCTGGTAGGTAGTGGCGGATTAGTCTCCGAACAGATTTACTGCCAGTCAAGCACTGCATGCCCTTTGAACAGAGGAAGAAATCATAAAGAAGCCATTAGAGTGAAAGAAAACAAAGAGAGGATTGTGGTGAAGCTGAGTGAGTCCACTGACGGAGAGGAGCTCAGACCTTTTCCTGGTTCTTCTGCCAGCTCAGCGACAGGGTCGAGTGTGAGTGAAGAGCTTGTTGCTTGAAGGAAATAATCCGAAGGAGTTGTGGCACAAGGTGCTTGATTGTTGTGGAGTGGTCTGACACAAAGAGGACAACAATTATACAAAGTTGAGCTGTTATCCAATAAATCTCAAAGGCGCTTTCATTTGCACGTTTTATTGCTACCAAACGTAACTCTGTTTGCACTTCTGCCTCAACAAACCAAGACAAAATAATTTGCTACACAGTCAATTTTTATGTTTTGAAAATGAAGATTTCTATTTAAAAAAAATGACTTCACTTTATCCTCAAAATTAACTAAATTATTTATTTAAAACTTTATTATTATAATATTTGAGATGTTTTTCATAGAGTCATGCTAACAGCTAGTCAGTGTGGCTCACTCTGCTCCTCAGTCAATCAGCCCAGCTGCTCCACATCCCATCGATCACCTTCTCCTGTCTGATCCTCCTGTTGACCTGTTGTCATACACACTAGTCCCTTTCAGCCATCCTGCTGCCTCGCCAGCCTTTGGTTTCTCATTTAAGTTTTCATCTCCATCCTCCTTATTGTTGATCCTCAACCCCCAAATGTGACGTTTTAGACGATGTACGTTTGTTAGCTTGACTTCCTGATGAGAATCCCTCCCTGATTCTCTAAAGTGAGATCACTCTGACTTCAGTCTACTCAGGTAAGACACTGACTGGTCATAAAAACTTCAAACAAAACATTTCCTCTCTGCATTAAGTGAAATTTGGCATTCTGGTGAAGTTCTAGCGAGCCAAGACTTGACTTAATTAAAACGTTGTTCTATCATCAAATCATAAAATAAAACAAATCACACTCCTTTCCTCTAGATTTCCCAAAGGGTTATGAAATGGGTAAAAAGTAAACAAGACTCATGAGTCATGCTTGGAGCGCTAATGCATTTATCAGATAGGTTTCAAATAACTCAACGTGTTTAAAATAAACCTTTTATGATGATTGCTGAGCATGAAGCTGCATCCTAAATCCTCAAACTTGTATTTTGATGACTTTATTGATGAATTACTCCAGCTGGTTACGTGGTTTCAAACACATTTGCATTCAGGACTTTTAAAATGAACCCATTTCTCCTTCAGGTGATTTAAATTTTAGGAGTTATCCTCCATTAGAGTGGTTTATACCTTGTGTTATTATTTAAATTTATTGAAGTTGGACATAAATAGTAGAGCAAATGAAGCACAGTCATGCTGCAAGTGCTGCTGAAACGAATTAATAACTACAGAACCTTTTAAATAATGATGAGACCATTAATAACAAAAACAGGAGTGGGTAGTTTTTTATCTGAGCTGTAACTTTCCAAAGCAAAATCGATAAATCTAAGCTACCTGGAGATACTTAAAAAATATTGTTTATATGATAATCTGATCAAACGAATAGTAAATAAAATGACTAAGTTAAATTTCTGCTTCTCCTGCAGTGGGTTTCTGTAGATTTGTGATTACCAAAAAATACTTTTCTTGTAGTAGAATTGTGTGAATGACCTCAGTATGGAGAAATAGAGATTAGATCTGAGTTTTTATGGATTGCTGCCTTCTTTAAACTCTAGTCTTAAAATTTTCAAAGCATCTCACGGAAAAGTAATATTATAGACCCTAATGGGTCGACTGTGGCTCAGAGGAAGAGAGGTCGTCCACTGATCAGGAGACCAGGGTTCAAGTCCAGGTCCAAGCCGTGTGTTGAAGTACCGTTAAGTAAGATACTGATACTTCCTCCTGGGCTCATGGACCTGTCTGCCTGCCCTCTGCTCCTCAGGGATAGGTCAAATACAGAGAACAAATTCCAGTTTGTTGTACTGAGGTATGTGGCCACAAATTACTTCCCCTCTCCCCCTACCGTCACATCAGTTCTGCATTACACGGTTATATTGTGATGGATGTTTCTCATGGTGTACCAGAGGGGTTACAGCTCTGGTGTCCAGTCCTGCTCCCACTATCCAGCATGTTTTAGTTGTTTCCCTGCTCCAACACACCTGATTCAATGGTTGGATCACCTGTTCTGCATGTCATCAACCATTAAACCACCCAGTGACTAAAATCAGGTGTGTTGAAGCAGAGAAACCTCTGGGCTACAGCTTTAAATCACTATGTGAGTGGTGTTACGGTGTCTAGAGCAGCTTTTGAGTCATTTAGAGACAGACGTAACTGACTTTAACCTGCGTAGACTAGCCGTTAGCTCATCAGTCTGGTCAGAATTCATTTCTACAACATTTAAAACAATAACTGTTCATAACCTTTCCACTGAACTGTTAAAGATCTGAGCTAACCCTTTTAAGAAATGATTTATTATCCCAGTAAGTGACATGAGCTAACCTCCCAAAGTCATCCATCAGCTGTCAGGGAGGGGCTGACGCTGATCGAGTTTGACTCTATTCCCAATCCCGTCTGACTCAGGAATATCTGTCGCTGCTAACAAGCCTCGCCTTTTGCCGAGCTCATCGCGTTAACACCTCGTTGAACAGCAAAGTGGCTCGCCAACCCGAGCAGCTAAAACAGCACAACCAATAATGAAGGCAAAGATTAGCACTCCATATAAGGTCATCTGCACTTTTTATGCTTGCTGTAAAAAAGAAGTGAAAGCTTTAACTTCCAGATTCACACGACAACTTGACCTTATGTCAGCTCACTAACATTTGACTTTTTTTAGATGTAAGACCCACATGAGAGTAACAGATAAGGATTAAGCCGGATTTAAGCCCCCAAATGAACAATTAGGAACACGTCTAGGCATGTCCTAGTGAGCAGCCCGCTGCCATCCCATCAGTTCGGGAAGCATAAAGTGCAGCATGAATCGACAGACTGTTGGGAGACTGCAGGCTTTCTGCACACCAGCAGCTGCTCATGCAGCTGTCCACAGAAGAAGCTTGTGAGGGATACAAAAGAAGGGCTCCAAACACCCCACAAAATAAAAAAGGTGGGAAAAAAAGGTTGCCTCAAAGGACCTTGGTAAACAGATTTATTATTCATCCACAAGTGAAATTCTTAGAAACTCGCTTTGCTTCCAGTTTCTTATTAGACAGAGAAGAATTCAGGGGATGGATCACTAAGCAAAGCATCAGATCCGGGGCCCCGAGGGGTCACGGTGTGTTTCTGTCTGGAAACGTCAGTGCAAAAAAGACACAGTTAACGTACAGCTAAAAATCCCAAAAAGACAGAAAGATTACATCAGAGGTGTGTTATGGTCATTAAATATAAAGTACAATACAAGACCACCAACATAAAACCTGTTTAAGGATGAAAACTTTATTAGGAAGGGCTGCATAACAACAAACAATGGACTGAACTCAACTGCATTTTCTTACAGGGTCATAAAGTCAACCTAAACACACAACAATGAAAAGATTTAAAAACCAGCATCAAAAACTCAAAGAATGGCTCTAAAAATTACAAAACATTCATAAAACTACAAATAACAGCACCAAACGACAAGAGGCACCAAACTACATTCATTTAAAACCTCATGGGTGTCTTGATCTTGTTGTAAAGGGGTGTGGGACCTTTTTCATAGCAGGGACCTATTGTCCCACCATGAGTCCATGACAAGATGGACAATGAGGACATTCATCCTGCAGCCTCAGCTCCAGCATGCCGCTGTACGGACCTCATCACGCATCGATCAAAGCTATAAAATAAAACTTTTACTACACAGAAACACGCTGCCTAAAGGAGCCAGTGTCCTTTATGCAGTTCTGGCTCGATGCCTGAAACCCGAATGAAAGAGCTCACAGAGACGCTGATTTAAACACATTTTGAACATTAATTTTTCCAAATGTCAGAGGAGCGCAAACCGTTTGGATATGCTGGGTTTTGTCCTAATTTCCCAATTAGGTGAAGTTACTGGATGTCAGATGTAAAAATATGACAGACCACTGACACGTTTTGATTAAAATAACTTGGGATTAGCGCTTTATTTACAAAAACAAAATAATTATTTATGAAGGACAGCAGACAAGGAGCTCAAACCTTTATTCTCTTGTGCTCCAGATGTCTGTGAAACTCTTTCAACAACCTCAGCACGGAGAAATGGAGAATACCTCTGTCTAGATTACCAAACTAATATCTAGTCTGATTGAAGAAAAAAGTAGGTTATTTTAATTTAAACATCTTTCATGAATAAAAACACACCTTTTATAAACTTTTACACAAGAGACACTCAAAGTCTGGACTCTGGTCTGGATCTGGACCAAATGTCAAATTAATTGAGAACCAGCCCACATGTTTAGATTAGATTAGGAATTGGAAATGTCTGATTAAAACAATAGTGCCCCGTTTATTAAAACATGAATTCGTTGTGATTACTCACGTTGTTTGGAAAGATTAATTCAGTTTCATTAGCAACACCCAGACCTGATTACTGCCAGACCAGTAGGATTAACAAATCACTTCAATAGAACCTGTCTGACAACATAAAGGAGGCTAAAAGATCTCAAAAAGCAAAACGTTATACCCCGTTCTAAAGAGGTTTAAGAATTCATGAAACCATTCATGCACCCGTCTCATATTAGCAAAAAACTACTTGGTCCTCCCAAAGACTTCTGGGAAAATATTCTGCCAACCAACAAGACAGAGGCTGACCTTTCTGGAAGGTGTGTGTCCGTTCCATCTGAAGATAAACTGGTTTAGTTTTTACTCAGGTTATCTTTGTCTGATACTGAAAGTGTGACGAGTCAGCAAAAACGGAGGAAATCTGTTGGGGCGCAAATACTTTTTCACCACACTGTAAATAATGGTGTAATGACATTTTGACATGACAACATGCATGAAACTAGATTGTGTTTGACTGGACTGGTAGAGATACAGCAACAACTCACTTTGACCTTTGCCATGCTCAAACTAGCTATTAGCTTATCAATCCGATAATAAAGTGCTATCTAGGACATCTCAGTCACCTGGATTCTAAACCTTCTTCCCATCTAGTCCAGTCACTTCATCCTGTTATAGAGGAGACTGAGGAAGTGCAGGATTCTGATGTTTGGTCAAACAATCAGCTGTATTCTTTTGTCTTTGCTCATCTTTTTATAGACGCCTGTCTGTCTTTTTAAACCCTCCCCTCTGACACGGGTCTAAACCGATCCGTGTCAGAGGGAGTCAAGAGCATCTCTGTGAGGTTTCCCCTCCCGGTTATATAATGATCTTCCCGTAGGGCTCTCGGTGTTGGCGGCCCAGTTTCTTGGCACCGCTCCAGTCCAAACAGAACCCACTTTGTCCTCAACTCTGTTTTTGGCACCAGCTGTTCGACTCCAGCAGCTGACTCCTTTGTTTTACTTACAGGCGGCCTTTTTTTCCTCTTACATCACCTCTATTTCATTCTCCTTTTTTTCCCTCCAAGTTTGATCTGTTTTTCAGGCCCCTCTCTCTGCTTTTCCTTCTTCTTTTCTTTTTGTCTGATTTCTATTGACATTTTTCTCGCCTCGGGCTCCCCCCCCCTCCCCGTCTGCAGAGGAGACTGTTAGTGTTGTGATGTATGAGGGCAGCTGACGCCCACCTGCTTCCCAGCAGTTTGTCCGGAGGGTGTTTGTGAGCTCCTCCATTGCCGATCGGATGAATCAATACCAACTGTCACACCTGTCTTAGCTCCTGTAAACAGCCACCGCAGTAAACTATTAGCAAAGATAACAAATTAAGCCACAGCGTGATTATGCTCCTCACCACTGCCAACAATGTGTCATGATTAGTTTCTCTTCTACAGCTTCATGACGAGCTTCTAACGCAGGATTAAAACATATTTCATGGAGGAAAGACAGCAGGCTTGTTAGCAGTGATTTACAGCCGCAGCGGAGCTTCTTCTGTGGATAATTTAAAACATTAAAATTCACAAAGCACAGGAAACTCTTGTAATAATTGAGAACAGCTAAGAGGCAATTAACCATTAATTGATTTCCTATTGTAGGCAGATTTACTGAAAACTACAGATAAAATTATCACCAGTGAGTTTGGTTTTATTGGGAATTAACGTCTGGTTCCAGTGGGCTGATTTGTAGTCCTGATGATATGATAACCCTGTTTTTTTTCCCTGTGCAAATTAAAAGGAGCCAGATCAAGTTTTAGATAAAATTCTTGCGGTTAGTTTGATGCAAACGTTGTTGGGTTCTTCTGCAGGTGACCAAGTGCAGCCCAGATTTTTAAAAATCCTTCAAACTGTGCTGTTCATCATCTTAATCACAAGTGTCTCCATCTTGTTCTGTTCTTCAAAATGAAACTGAAAATATCCAGTTTACAGGTGCTGCCATTTTTAGGAATCCTGAGTCGATTTTTTAAAGCATCAAATAACTGATTATAACTACAGTAAATGTGCAAGAAAAACAAGCCCTTTAGCACATAAATGTGTGAATCCACATGAATCAACACCTGGAAATAATTAGCTGAGGTGTGTTTCTGTCAGAAAAGTGTCCCATTTGTTTACATGGAGGAGGCAGGGTTTAAAAGTTGTACTGCAGCCAGCCACTAGGGGGAGTCTTGGTTTCATTCAGCTTCATTAGTGATGGAAATGGAACAAAATAAACAAAGTGAGTTATTGTTCATTTACAGTGACAGCTCTCCTTTATCCTGACTAAACGCCTGGCCTGGGCATTCCCGGCTCTAGCCCCGAACATTTCTTATCAAGCCCCGAATGTTTTTTTGCCCCAGAACTAGTGTCAAAACACCCGGTTCTTTAAGTCGCTACTAAAACATTTTAAATGTTACGGTTCCAGGATTTATGAGGTACTGGTGGTACCGCCCAGTACCCGGGTCGACCTGGGTTTTGCGACGCTATCTGATCATTTTTTGTCATTTTCGGTCATTTTGAAGAATTAAAATCACACACTTGTGTGGGTGAGAGTGTGTGTATGTGTGTGAGCGTGTGCCATCAGCCTGTCGGGCTGCGAGCAGCCGTTTCTCGCTCCGTGACCGCTGATAGACACCGGCTGGGGCCTCATTTCATTTATAATTAAACCTGCTCGTTTAAAAACGGGTCTGAAAGTTGTGTACGTTTTCAGACTTGGAGGCCCGCACACACACACGACATGCGCACACACAAGACCAACCGTCACTGGCCTCCACTCGCGTCTCTGAACTGAATAAAAACGAGAATTTGAACAAAACTATTTCGCATTTAGGAGTTAAATCACAGTCTGTTCATGTCTTCAAATGTTATAACTGCACCTAATTGATGCATTATTGTGATCAGCTGTGTAGTTAACTTATGAGACATATGAATACTGCTTTCAGAGGCACTCGTGCATAAATGCGCAGCGTTCCGGACGCTCCACCGTCCAGAGTCCGGAGCCGGGAACATTGCAGTTCAGAGGACCCCGAGAGCGTTCAACAAGCTGGTTTATTCTCTAGATCAGGGATTCCCAAACTGTGGTGCGCGCACCCCTGGGGGTGCGCGAGCTGCCACTAGGGGGTGCGCGAGATGAAAACTGTAATGGCGGAAATTTGAAATAATGACACATTTACAGTGTTTTTTTTCCCCACTCAGTAAACATGTGTAAATAAACATGTATACCATTATTGTGTGGAGCTGTGGGACAATATTTGGATGAACTCTGAGTCTTTTTTCTGTCAATCATGCCCTTTCGAGCAGACCTTTATTTTGAAGGCAACGATAACTTTTACTATTAGTTCCGGGGCAAAGTTGCGAGGAGCTGCTGGACTGTTTACCTCGTCAAATGGATATTATTTCTTCAAAGAATCCTTCTTGACAGCTTGTAACAACTCTGCTGATTGATTCCATATGTGTCCTTTTAATAAACTCCATGGTGAGTCGTTTTCTTTGTTTCTTTTGTTTTTACTAAAGATGCAGCGCTACTTTGGGCGCTGGGTGTTCATTTTTACATCATTTAAAAACACTAAGCAGTTAGTTAAGCGAACCGTCAGCTTAATCCAGTGAAGTAACCTCCTGCTCACTTCCAAACATTTGACCAGCACTTCCCCCATACACACCCGCCGTCTTTACAAGATATGCGCATCACATGGAAATGCGAGGGACGTTTACTGACTGTAGGAAAAGCGACTATCGCAGTAATCCTCGGTTACACATGATTTAATAACACTCAAAAGTATCGGAAATTTGTAACATTAATGATTCGTAAGTACCAGGAATTTGTTCAAATGTCAAAGGTCTCCATCCGGGGATTGGGGGTGCGCGAACACGGCTGGGACATAGAAGGGGGTGCTCAGCAAAAAAAGTTTGGGAACCGCTGCTCTAGATCAGTCTGGATTTATGAGCTGAACTGGACCCAGTGTAAGATCAAGTGTAAGTATTTTACTTACAGACTTTATTTTTATAATTTAAAATTATTTTTTTGCACTCTGTTTCATGTTGGATATCATCATCATCATCATCTTTGTCGGACTCAAAGTCCATATTAAAAAACACATACACTATAAAAACAGGTACATTAAAAAGACACATCGGAAAAACATTTTTAAAAAAACTATAAAAATACCAATAAAAACACTGTAAAAGAGATTAAAAAACATATACATATATATAAAATAAAATAAAAACTATAAAAGACATGCATACCAGTGTCTCCACATGGATGAATGGTAATGCACTGCACTATAAACTGGACTGACCAACATCAGTATGAGTCTGTTCTCAGAGCTTTTCATTTGGAGGATAAATCTACATCAACCTTCTCATTAGAGCTTGAAAGGTGCTGACATCAGCGTTACAGAACAAGAGACTGGTGCTACTGGACCTGGGCTTCTTGAGCAGAATGCATCATTATTTTAGGCTACTTTGAGCTTCTGCATACTAGTTTTTTTATATTTACACCACAGAGTATACAGAGGTGTACAGTAAGTTCTGAAGAGGTGGATTTTCCCATTTTCAGAACACATTTGAAATGTCCTGATCAGAATGTTCACTTGAGCGTACAGGATACACAGTACACTGCTGATAAACATCACCATCATCACAGAGTTGACTCGTGATGATGTGACCTAAATATTTAGTTTTTGCTAAAACACTTATCTTTTTGTCAGCCAGGTAGAAGTCTGGGAAATAAAAGTCTTTGCCTCCTTTGGTCCTACAGATCAGTACAACACTCTTTTTAGCATTATACTGCACATCATACTTTATCCCATAATCAGAACAGATATTCAGCAGCTGCTGAAAACCAGCACCAAGTCATCAGCATACATGAAATGATTAATCAGATTGTTACCAATCATACATCCAGTTTTACAGCTAAGTAGTAGCTTTGACAAGTCATCCATGTACAGATAGTTAGAAGATATTTAAATAATTAACTTTTGATATAACTTCTGTTTGTGGACTGGTCAGAGTGCTTTCTAGAGTGTATTACACTCCTCAAAGTGCTGTACACAACACAACAGTCATGCACACACACATTCACACACTGAATTTTACACACATTTTACATAATTCCTGGTGATAAATTAATTTTAAAAATACATAAAATGTGATAAACTGTTTGAGAGCCGAAAGAGCCAGATCTTTGTCAAGAGCCGAACCGTAAGAGCTGGTTCTCTTAAAAGAGCTGGAGTTCACATCACTACCAACCGTCCTTCTAAAACTGGGAATGATCTGCGCCTGTATGCTCTCTAACACTACTCTGGAGAGATGATCTTATTATTTTATATATATTCTTTAATTATTCAGATATTTCATAGGTAAAATGTTGACCTCTCTTGTAATTAAGCTGTTATAAACAAAGGTCGTCGTGGTTAGAAAACACAGACGCATGAGGTCCACCTGAGTGGACATTTTTGTAACTCCATGAAAAAAAGGTCCCTAAAAAATTTCAATTGCATAATTTTTAATATGCCTAAAGAACAATATAAACACTCAGGAAAAGAAAAATTGGCTAAAGATCTCATAATTCATGCATGAAAGGGTTCAAAGGCATTATTTAGGGTGTAAGTTCCCCCAGATTCCTCTGTGAGGGTCTGGGCTCAGCCCCCAATGTTCCCCTGCTAAACGGCCAGCTGTGCCTCATCGTGCCTATCTTTTAACCAATCATCTTCTCTTACAAGCCGTGCGTCACCAGGTTCCCTGAATGTGACCCAATCAGAAGCGGTGTAGAGTCATGAACCCAAATTTTCAAGATTTGGGCAAAAATTGCCAGCTTGAAAGTGCCTAAATGACTTAACTGTGATTGTTTTTCTTAACTGCTTACCATCACGATAAACACAATATTTTATTAAAGAAAAGAACCTGTAAATTTTTGTAGATTTGAAATATGTATAAAAAAGGTTTTGTATGTTTGCCCTAATAAAATAAAAACACCACAGTCCCTGGATTTGATTGGCTGATTGTTTTCTTTCTTTGTCTTGACAAAACCTGGATCTGGGTGGCTCTTTCTTGCTGTAGTTAGTCAAATTTTACAAATGATGCTCACACATTTTTTCCCATAAACATTAATGAGGATTTGTGTTTCTATTTACCATTATATTTGAGTTGTTCTTGCCTCTTTTCATTTAAAAAAGGTAGCTGTCTTTTTCTTGAGCCTCACATTGGTAAAAGTCTATCTGCATCAACAGCCAGTGCTGGTGGACCAAACTTCCATCGTTGTTGAGCTGTAGCTGAGCTGATGGCTGTCTTTTGGAGACAATGCTCAATGCTCTGCTGTTTAGAGCTGCCACCAGTCAGGTGCCCTGCAGAAGCTCTGAGGTCCTGAACGCACCACAGATTGAAGGTCGTGTTTGTTCATATTTATCTTGTCCAAACTCATGAAAATCCATCCTCATTCCTACCTGTAACAGTTGCATGGAGACAAACATCATTTCCGTGAAACAACAGAATTCAAGCGTGTAACTTTTGCTCTTTGCCTTTTTTTTCTGCCTGTTTTACAATATTTAAAAAAAATTCCAAATCAAGCTGAATACCACCAAAATAAACATAAAATTCTCTAGATTATTAAATTTTTTATGGTGAATTTAAAAAAACGTCTTTGTGTTAAACAGGCAAGAAAGTCTTGTATTATCTGCAAAGACACTGAAAAAAGAATCAATTAAACCGTTAAAGCGTCCCACCGCTGAGAACAATGTCAAATTAGAGTCGGCTCTTCAGAAGCTGTCAGCGCTCATTTCCATTTTATCACCAACAGAAGAAGAAGCAGCATTCTGGGATTAAAGAAACAATGAAACAGGGTTAATATCAATGCAGAGGTCAGATGTCAACCCCATCATGACTTTATTATTTCCTCCATACATGTTTGAGCGTTCGTCACGGGCTAATTGAGCAGAAGGGTATTGATTTGATGTTAATTGTGTGTTGAGGCTGAATGGGTGTGTAACTGGAGGACGTGACAGGTTTATGGGTTGCGGTGAATAAACTTTGAATTTTATAGAGTACATCTGTCAGATCAGGGAGGAGGAAGGCTGCTCTGTTAACAGCTCAGTTTGCTTCATTGATTTATGCTGCAGGCGTCTTCACTCAGCACATACTGTCAAATGTGATAGATGCGAAAAGTTTGCAGGTTTTACGTTGGCGACGCTGATGTTTAATCCTGCAGATGGTTTTGGTTTAAATGTGGAATTTAAATCTGAAGATTGCTTGTTTCTGATTGGCTGATGTGAAAAATTGACTTGTTTTTATTGACTAAACGTTACATCTCCTCAAGTGCAAGGATAGTCTCACTAAATTTCCTTTTCTGAAGTCTGAATCAGACTTCGACAACACCAGTGAATGAAAAAAAATGTAAAAAGGAGAAAGTTTTGCATGAGGTATTTGTTTCAATTTATTTTACATTTATTTGTAGTTTTGGACCTTAAAGAAGTCTGCAAAACTGACCAACACAAACCACAGAGATATGTCAAAAGATGCAACAAATAAACAAAAAATAAATCAAAACACAAGTGAAACAACACAGGCAACAACAAACAGGGACATAAACATCAGCAAAAACAATAAAAGGAACCAAACAGAAAACAAATGAGCAAAATAGACAAAAATGACTCAAAGTCAATGGGAATAAATCAAAAACATCCTTAGAATAAACTGAACAATAAACTGGAAGCAACATATACCTTAAAAAACATCACATTAGATCTGACTCTGATATAAATGTGTTCTCATTTATAAAAGTAACAAGTCTCTCCAGGTTATTTTATCTCTAACATGAGAAACAATTAACCACTAGGTCAGAAAAACAAAGCCCACAAGGAAAAATGCAGTTCCTAAAAAGGCCACTGGGGGCTGCCTCCAATTGAAAATACTAATTTTACAGCTTAATGTGGCACACTCTGTAAACAATGATGACTTCGGTTTAACTCGGAGCAGATCTTTATAACTTTTTGTTTGAATGACATAAAAACGTGTATTTTAAGGAATGACTCAATGAATGTGCACAGTCAGCATATTAGATCTTTAAATTACAACGACAATGTCAAAGGAGTCAAGATTTTTTAAGGCATTCTTTAGCTTCCTTACCATAAAAACACAAAAACGCAAAAATCAAAATGATTCAACAAGTTCTTGTACTTTGTTGAAAAAGAAAATCAGTTTTGGGGATAACATTACAGTCCAACAAAAATCTTGGATATTCCAAGATTAATATCAACTGAATACAAATGAAAACTAATATTATGATGTTTGAAAGTGTTAAACAAACAAGAAAAACGTAAAAATCTCCATGATTGTAGAACTGTACCAAAATAAACAATAGTGTGGTGAGGGTAAGAGGTTGAGCTTTATTTGTTATTTCATCCCTGTTTTTTTTTATTTACATGAAAGAACTAAACTGTGTTTTACACATCCACCTCAGTGCAAAATAATACAATAAAAAACTAATATTTAAACAGTAAAACGGTTTCAAAATTATATCTATTATAACAATTTAAGGGGGGAAAAAAAGCACACAAAAAAAGCATCTTTATCATTTTTTATTTTAACCCACAAGTCTTTTCTTATTTAGCACTTACATCTAAATGAAGATTCCAATATCCTTATTGAAAATTTACAGCTTTAATCTTTCAGAATTTGGGCCTTTTGTATAATTAATATAATAATAATATTATTCAACAATGTTAAATTGGATAATAAAACTTCAATAAATCAAACATCCAAGTTTCTCCTGGTAAATGTGGGACTTGAATCCTGGAAGTTTTTTCTTTTTGCAAATTCCTGATTTGAATGTAATATTTTAGTTTTATTCTTGTAATAGAAAATTATTGCAATCTTACATTAATCTCAGAATTTCTGCCAATCTCAAAAAAATGTTAACCCGAATTCCCCCCAGCACTGTCTGTTTTATCATTTTAATCTACGGTTGCCCTATACGCCATCCTAAAGCAGTGAACACAGAAACCCAAACGGCCTCTTTGCTGTGTGCGTTTATTCCCAAGACGTTTCACTAATGGACACCTCCGCCTCTCTCAGTCTGTTTAAACGTCTCTGCCTCCTTCGTCTCACTCAGCAGCTCTGTTAGGAGGAAATGGGTCTTCCTGATGGACCCCGACAGGATGAAGGGAAAGTGTCTAAAAGTGTGCATGTGTCAGCGCGGATTCGCCAGAAACTCTGCAGCCTGTGGGGGGAAATCTGCTGTGTAATTACAGAGGAGCGAAAACGAGAAGGACAGCTGGATTTAGTGACAAAATGGAAAGCTGAGAGGAATGTGCTGATTAATGGGGGATTGAAGCAACATCCCTAAGCAGCTCGCCTCATTAAAGTTCAGTCTGAGCCTTCATTAGGCCTTAAAGCAGCCTGCCCGTGTGTGGTATCCTCATTAAAGCTAAATGATAACTAAACTTAGACCAAATTCTGTGTTGTTTGCTCAGACTGCTCCACCTCAGCCAAATAAATACACAAAAACAGCTCTGTGTTATCAGCCGTTTGATTTATAAAATCATAATTAAGAACAGCAAAATAACACAATGATTTAGGCTTTTGAAGAGTAGCATCAACAAAATAAAAAATAAAAAACATCCTAACCTGATTGTAGAATGACATCACTGCATGCATGCAAAACATGTCATTTCTATTGATGTTTGTGAAAATGTTCCCACATTACTCTGCAGTTCCCTTCAGCCCTGACTGAGTGTTTAACATCTTTTGAGTTTTGATTTCACAGCATGTAAACGTAACAGTTACAACTGTCTAATTGCAGCAGCAGGCGGTTGTTTCCAGCTGAAATGCTCTAAAAGCCAACGGTGCACCACCTGCTCTGCATCACACACACACACACACACGCACGCACGCCCGCACACACACACACACACGCACGCACACACACCGGTTGGTGAACTAATTAAAGTAATGAGAGAACAGAAACAGGAATAAAAGAGTTGAAAATGGATGTAATCTCTGTTTTTATCAACATGTTGGAAAATGAGGACACACCTGAAATGACTCTGTTGAATAAAACCTGGATGCATTGTGGGAAGCCAGGATCTCGCTATAGGCTAAAGGCCAGTTCATCCTCCACGAGAAGCAAGAACTTTGTTCTCGTTGGGGTTCTCCAAGAACAAAAATGATGTCATTTTGATCTCGCAGCCCCAGTTTGGGAGCGCTTGTGACTTGTTCTTGTACACATCAGCTGAGCAGAACTTTTTTCATCTGAGAACACCTGCTGTGATTGGTCAGAAAAGGAGAATGGGCGTGGTTAGCTTTCCAATGTTTACCTGAATTTTAAATACTTTTTCCGGTCGGGAATCGGCTCACCTTCGCAACTTTATTAGTGACACCTCCCTCTGATGTGCCAAGGAGTAATCTTCATTCACAAGTCTGGCATTGCAATAATATTACTTCCAAGCATGGCGGCACAAATGCCACAAAATTCCAGCATCGTCATGCTGCCACGGATGTATTACGCTGATTTTCCGGCACTCTGTCTTATGAAAGCAGCTTTTTTCGCTCGTGCAGAAGTTAAATGGATACCTTTGAGGATCAGCTGACTGAGGCGGTGAGAAAATACAACTCTGGGAGTATGAATGATCCCTGCTGAAACAAACATTTTTCTTGTTTTTGGATGTTTCCCAGCGAGAACAAAGTTCTTGCTTCTCATGGAGTTTGACTTGGCCTTAAGAACGTTATCCACAAAGGAGTTTCCAAACCGTTTCAGAACGTTTGCATAAGTTTCCTCGTGAGTTGCAACAAATTTTCTCTCAAAATAGTCAAGAGTTTAGTCGGCATCTGGAACCTGTTTCAGCAACTCCAAAAGTCCAACAAATGATTTGCATCTCGTGAAACTACGATGTAACTGATTGGAGACAAAAATGAGAATCTGACCCTAAAGTTAGATAAATACGGCCATTTTGTGACTAATGTTTTGTGAGTAATCTTAATAACTAAACATAAAATAATATAGATATGCTGAAGTATATATTTGCAGTAAATGAGCTGAAAGGATTTACTGGTCTGTTTTGCTGAGGTGCTCAAAGTAGCGCTCCTCCTCATCGACAGGAATCAGCTGAGGGGATTCAGGCATCTGATTAGGACGCCTCCTGGTCTTCTTCCTAAGGACGTTTGCCACAAATATTTCCTCTGAGAGCAGACCTCAGTGCAGACTCAAAACTCATGGAGGGATAATATATCATCACTGGTCTGGGAACGTCTTGGATCCCCCAAGAGGAGGTGGAGAGTGTTGCTGAGGAGAGAGAGGTCTGGTTTCCCTCCTGATCTGTCACCTGGCCTTGGAATGAATAGACAGATGGATTTTAGCATGAGTTCACTACTAAAGAGGGTCAGGAAAGATTTAAAGTCATTTCAGACGATTTGATGAGTCATGACTTCACATTAGAGACACTTGGAGGATGTTTGTTATGAAAACAGTCAAAACGGCTGGAGGTTTTAGAGTTTTGTTCTGATCTAAACAG
Source organism: Callopanchax toddi (assembly GCA_006937965.1). Classification (NCBI taxonomy): domain Eukaryota; kingdom Metazoa; phylum Chordata; class Actinopteri; order Cyprinodontiformes; family Nothobranchiidae; genus Callopanchax; species Callopanchax toddi. Next base: position 5,577,828 of record SSNR01000004.1, read on the forward strand.
CAGAAAGTTACAAAGTTCAAATTTGGTGCAAAAAAGTGCAGAAAGCGTCTCTCGCTTTCGTTTCACCTCCTCAGGTCTTTGTGAGGATGTCTGTTTTGGTCACTCATCCAGTGCGTAAGATGGACGCTTTAAAGGACGTGACGTCCTCTGTGCCACCGTCAGGTAGCATCAGCCGTTTGATCAATCGCGCCACGACAACAGTCTGGAGGATAAATCGCCGTGGTAACAGAGTCGACCATGCCGGACAGTAGAAGGGAAAGACTGACTCATCACGCTCAATAAAACAAAGAGCAAACAACAAGTGCGTCAGGGACGGATGTTCAGCAGCTATAAATGTCAAAAGCATCATTTCCCAGGGAGAGACGGAGAGAGAGATGTTATCGTTCACCAGTTTCCACGCTTGAAAAAAGAAAACTTGTTTTCATTTGAGAGCCACTCATTTTCTGTGTTTCCAAACAGCCTGCAGGCACTAATGTTCTGAGGTGATGTTTACAGTTAGGATGCTGATGGGAGGAGGTTTCATCATCACCACCCTTTACAGTCGGAGCTCCTCATTCACAAAAAGACTTTCTGCTATTATGAGAACATAACTTTAACTCACTAACAGATCTCAGGAAGGAAGAAGTGTTCAAGACTTTACATCAGGTTTGACACTTCGATGCATTAAAAAGGCTGTGCAAAAGTTTTGAGCCATCTGTCATTTTTCATCTATTTTGTGCCCAAGGAGCCAAACTTTCTTGTGAATTTTAAAGTGGTTCTGATCCGTTTTTAGCTGCATTTCCACTTTTTTAAAACCAGTTCAGCACCTTGAAGGAAGCTTTTTACACTATTTAATCCTAATAATTCAGGAAAAACTCAAGGGATCAATCAGTGTCAGGTCAACATGTAACAGACAAATTAGCAAAGAACCCAATACTAATAATTCTTATTATCATTGTAATTATTTTGATGTTTATTATTATTGTATAATTTGTTTCGTTTTCATTTTTTGTGTGCTTCATGGCTAAATCTGACACATTTACAGCATAAACCATATGTGCATTGTCATGTTTTATTGATAAATTCATAACAAGAGATTTGTCTTTAGGCACTTTGCTAGACACAAATATAAAATCTATTCCCATTCCTTTGCTGAACTGATTAAAAAACAATTTATTTGAGCCATAAAACTGTATTTCAGAACCAAATCAGTGATTTTCCAACAAGCTATTAGCAGAAAACTTGACATATGATCGATGAAGCTGGAGGATGATGCACCTCCAGGTACCGTTTTAGGACTTTACCAGATCAGCTGATCCTCAGGTGCTATTCGTCTGCTGTGGTGAGATGTTTATTTGACCTGACTCTTCTTCTGCTGTCCTTCAGTTCTCCACAGTACCTGTTCTTTAAGCTGCACAATACAATGTACTGGTTTGGTACAAAAACTGGACAGAAAACAGTCCAGATAAAAACTTTGAACTACTTTAGATAAAATCATTTAAAAATATTACAAGAAAATCTCCTAAAAGGAAAAACTAAAGTAATTAAGGTTGCTTAAAACTTTTGCACAGTACTTTACTTTGTCTGTCTTGTATTCCAATGCACAAACCTGAACTAAAGAGCAACATAAAGAAACTCTCACTTTAAGGTTTTTAATCATATTCAGATATATTTTCTGAGAACTGAACCGGATCCTCTCTTACTTCCATCGGCCCGCAATTAATTAAACTCAACTCCGAGTTTCTATATCTGAGAAATCTCGACTTTTAATAATACACAAAGTACAGCAATTCATCCTGTCCTGAAAACAGATACAGCAGTCAGTCAGTAGGAGGTTCAAGTGGGTGTAAAAAAAATCTGTGTGATTTCTGATGGGAAAGCAAATTAGAGAGGAAAAAAATGAAGCAATTTCCAGAAGCTGTTAGAACTTAAAGGAAAAACAGATGCTTTCTGTTTTGGTTTCTCTTCAGATGTTTGATTTACTGCGTCGGACGGTTTTTGTCTCACTGGTGAAAGTTCCCTGTTAAACTAACTCACTTTATTCATCTGCTCTATAACTTTAATACATTTAGTTTGTGGCCCGGAGCTTCCATCCTGTGAAATTTTCATATTTGTGGCTCCTTTTTATTTCAAACTGTAGGAAATTATATTTCACTTAAAGTGGCAGAAAGGAGAGGCTTAAAGTTTTAGATTTGATTGGATAAATGCATATTTTGTTTTTCTTTCTGTGTTTTTTGGGGAGTAAGAGAAGAAGAAAATAAGCTTTTGTCCAGGTTTCTGTTGCTTTACAATGAAGTCTGATCTGCTGCTGTTTCTCTCTTGTTTTCCGTAGATAGAGGGAGCTACTCTCCTGTAGTTAACCCCTCTCTGATTGGGTGACAGTTTCATGATGATGAAGCTGATTTCAGAACAACCTCTTCTTCTGCTGCTCAGTAGCATGCAGCTGTACCATCAGAAAACTGTCATCTAAAGTCAGCAAATATATAATTTCATCTCATATCTGCTCAATATTTAATGACAGGAGATTGAACAGCCAGTGTTCTTCCTTTTGTCCTTTATTTGATTTGAGGATGAAGCACCAAATGGCCATCTGCTCTAACCTTGTTCCGTCGGCCATAAAAAAGCCGGCTCCATCAGTGAGAGAGAGAGAGAGAAAAAAAGGAGTCCTGGCCAAATATTTGCTGCTCTTCGACCCCATTTGGTTTAGCGTGTTCGGTGTTTGCATTTCAATGACCCACGGTCAGTGTCAGAACGAAGGCACGTGTGTCCCTGACGAGCCGTCCCCTCTGATAAGACGCCAGCGGAGGAGGAAGGCCTTGTGGGATGGGAGCAGGGTGAAGGATGGAGCAAACACAGACAGGCTGCAGGTTCTCACACCGGTCCTGATACCTGCTCCTTTCCTTTATTCTCCCTCTAACAGCTTGTAAGATCACCCTACTGAGGTGTCAGGGCATAAAAAAGCATTTGAGACCAATTGTTATTCATTGCTTTATTATCTGAATGGCACTTGTCGATAAATACACCTCCCACTGCTCAGTCAGGCAGGATCTCAAATCCCCTTTAATTACCGCTCATGCAAATCACAAATCGCAGCTCCTGGAACATTTTGCAAAAAAAAAAAAAAAGGATAAAGGAATGCAGCAGCAGAATATGTGTGTGTGCATTTCTTTTTAATGGCTGCAGATATGAAATTAGCTGAGGAGGATGGGATTGTGTGGATTAGGCGGAGAGATTTCACCAAACCCGGACTCTCTACGTGTAATTCATTTTGGCGTCCTTGAAATTGCTACTGTGAGAAATTCAGCATCTGCAGCCACAGTGAGAGTCCTCAAATATAGACAGAATCTACCCCCCACCCCCCGCATTACCCACAACACCATCATCACCACTCCCATGTTTCTCTGAGTGCATGGAAGTGGGGCTAAGAACGCACCGCTTCGGGTTTCTGTTCAATTTTTACAGCTCCTAAATATATTTGGAGTCTTTGTTGGGAATGGATGAGAAATCTGACAGTTTGATGCCTCTCAGTGGGCACCGCTAATCCTCTGAAAGGGCGTTTAAGTGTTAGTTTGCACAAATCACACACACAAATAAAGCTCCTGGTATATTCTCCCACAGAATCATGTCATAAAAGCCAGTTTTGTTTTAATCAGCAGAAGCTTTTAGATCATTTCTTTTCTCAGCGGCCTCGGGGTGGCCAGCCGTGAACCACAAGGTAAACATTCAGCATCTGGCCAGGGACTTTTCTTCTGTCGTCCTGAAACCTTTCACCGTCTCTGTGTTAGAAAAGCATGAAAATACTGTGGACAGCTTTAATGTGGAACTATTTTCTCCCAATGACGGCCTGATTATTCTAAATAAATGGGTAGATGCTCAGATCTTTAGATGTGATTTTGCTTTTGAGTCTTGTAAAGAAAATTAGATTCACTTTGGTAGCATCACAGCTGCAGTTTGGCTACACTTCACTGAGAAAAGGTTCATGCAAACATGTAACACTTTACACTGGAGAAATATTCAAGTGTGCCCACATTCAGATGAGCATTCACACCTACACAACCATCTAACTTATAGGACATAAACTGTATTTAAAGTGAGGCTGTTCAGGAAAATATAACAGATGATTATTTATATTATTTACACAGAAACTCATAAGGGCCAAAATATCCATCTAAATCAGATGTTGTTAAAGAACTTTTGCACCCTTCCTAATTTCCTTTTGTTTTGAATGATTATCACAAATGTTTCAGATCATCTAGTTTAAATATTAGAGAAAGACGTAAACACATAATGCAGTTTCTAAATGAAGGTGTTTAGGATAAAAAACATCCAGACCAACTTGGCCCCTAAATTTAATAACGGTTGTAACTCCTGGTGGAAACAACTACAGTCAAGTGTCATTAGTGGAGGAATCTTGTCCCACTTTTCTTTAAAGGATTGTTTAGGTTAAAGGTCAAAGGACAGAATCGTCTCTCTCAGGATTTTCTGGTAGACAGCAGACCTGCAATGCTGTATGTTGTTGGTTCTTTTGTTCTTCTTTAGAACAGGACATGATGTGTTGCTTTTTGAGATCTTTTAGCCTACTTCATGTTTTTAGACAGGTTCTATTGAAATGGTTTATTCATTCTACAGGTCTGGCAGTAAACAGGCTTAGGTGGGGCTAAAAAACCTGGTTATTAACAATTAATTAATGATTTAACAAAGGGGGTAAATACTTTTCCCCTCAGGACCAGGTTGGTTTGGAAAGCTTTCCTCCTTTAATTAAAAAAATCATTATTAGAAAACTGCAGTTTGTGTTACCATTGTCTGATAATCTGAAACATTCAAGTGACAAACATTAAAAAAAAGGAAAATGGGGGGAAACATTTTTCATACCACTGAGAAATGTCAGCTAATTTTCATTTCAACGTGTTAGCACAGTGGAAAATGATGTAAAAACGAAACCAGCATCACTTTTCTGTTTGTGTTCGAGGTCTGTCCACTCTTCACTCCAACTCTTCCACAGTGTGATGCAAACAGTGAGAGGATTATATCACCAATCACCTGATGTCACTGTGATGCCTCAGGGGGACATTAGCTCACCATGAACCCAAAGAGTCAGATCTGGTAATCAGCCCACAGGTTAAAAACATCGTCCTCGCAGGTCAGTGATGACGAAGTGATGAGTAATCCACAGGAACTGACCAAAGAGCAGAGAAAAGCTTGTTTGTTTTCTGAGACAGCAGGACTCCAGTTCGGACCTGCAAGCGTCCTGTCTTTTCATGTTCAGTTATGTCATGAGAGGAGATGAGACGTCAACCTTTAACATGAAAACTGTAAATCTTTGTCCTCTACGGGGACCGGTTTTAGGGTCTGGTCTCAAAAGACTTTTAATCTTATGAAAACTTAAACCTCACCTCAGTCTGTCAGGATTCCCTCAGAGAGTCACAGAGTGAGAAGACGAGGTCACGAGTTGATTTACAGGAACGTCTAATAATTACCAGGAAAACGGCACCGTCATGTAAAAGTCAGGAGGGTTTGTTGCTGATTCAGAACTTTTTCACTCCGAGAATAAAGAAAAATTATTCTGCTGCTTACCTTTAAATTATTATTATTTATATTTTATTCTATTTCTCATTCATCACATGTGCTAACCTCTACAGCTCAGTCTTGTGAGTTTTTAATCATTAAAACTTCACATATTCTAATATATAATTAAAGCTTTGGATTTCAGAACATCAACCATATATCAGAAATACTCATATACAAACCTGAAAGGGCTACTGTAGATGACAATCCATGGAGGAGTCCGTGGGGCGGGGGGTCATGAGGGAGGAGGAGGCACAGTACCACTTCCTGGAGCAGTGCTAGAGGTGCATTGGTGATTTGCGGTGGATTTTATGAAATATTAACAGCTTGGGAGGGGGGTACGCGATTGGTCGGGAAGGGGGTTGTCTGCATTGTAGCTGCCTGCAGTGGCTCCACTTCCTGAAGCTGTCACGGGAGGCGCAGCGGCAATTTGCGGTGGATTTTATAAAATATTGATGGCTTTGGAGACACAGTAATTGGCTCGAGGGCCAGAAAGAGGAGGCTCGTGGGCCAGACCCGGCCCGCGGGCCACCTACTGATTAACTATGATATATATTACCATATTAACTTCACAATGTAGAACTTTTCAACTATGAAATCAGATGGAAATCTGTTTAATTATCTCTGAATTGGTTATATGTGTGCAGGGCATTATTTGAAAATGTTATTTTAGTCAAAATACGGTAGTTAATTAGTTGCACCAAACAGTCTCTAATTTGACTCCAGACCAATAGATGGCGTTAGTGCACTGGTAGGACAATAAAATTCTGGTTCATCCTTTTACTTAAAGTTAACGTGGAGAAATTCAGCAAGAGAGCACTTTTTGAATCCAGCGTACCACGGCCCCTCCCAAACATCCACCCCCCACCCCCTCGCGCTCTCTATAGCCCCACCTCTATACGGCGCGTCACTCCGGTCTCTAAGCCGGACATAAACTGTGTGTCGTGGCTCTCAGCTCCTGCTCAAACTGTACAACTGCATTGCAGGGTTCAATCATCCACAGCTCACATATCATGTTCTCACTCTGTGATGCTCTGATGAAACCTGACGTCTATGAAACACGTCACTCTTGAACGGAAGCTGCATAGAAGAAGGAGAACCCAGAAATGAGACACTCACTCCAGAATGAATGCTTGACCAAAATAAACACGTATCCTTGACAAGCCTTGGCATTCTGTGAGGAGAAAAGTGTAAAAATAAAAGTAAATCCCCCAGTAGCCAGGGAATGGATAACTTTTTAGTAAAAATGAGCTCTGGCTACTCCATGACCGACATATGTAAACAGGAAGACATAGAGCTTCCTGGGAGCGCAGCCCCCACCTCTACTGGTTTGCACAAAGCGCATGCATGTTGACTGACAGCCGACAACGCTGAAACTTGAATTCTATTGGCTAAAAAGGTTCACCGGTCAGAGAGAATTCAAAGGGGTCTGAGGGGGGAAGGAGGGTCTTCAGAAGAATTACTAATGTTGTGGAACTCTAACCATTGATCATTTATTAGAACTGAACTATCATTTAAAACATTTATAAAACTTTGATACATAGAAAAATGCTCCACATGTCAGCTTTAAGGGCACTGCTGGACTGGCCTGGAGGAGGTGATACCATCTACCTGGTGGGCTGATGGTAGCTTTGGGCCGGTCTGGACCACGGTCGCGCATCCTGTGACCTGAGTGACTCGTTTTTAATTTTCACTTCCTGCACTGAACTGCTTATATGGCTGCGGATGCAGAGCAGCTCCTTTTCCTCATCAAAACGAGTCGACTGAGGTGGGTCAGACTTCTGATTAGAATGCCTCCTGGTCACCTTCCTCTGGAAGTTTTTAGTGCATGTCCCATAGGGAGGAGACCTAGGATCAGACCCATAACTTGCTGCTAAATTCCACGGAGGAGTCCGCAGGGCATCAGAGGTTGAAGGTCAAAGGGAACAAATTTGTTCAGCAGTATCCTCTCTGGCCTGGGAGCCTCTTGGGATCCAAGGAGCTGAAAAGCGACGTCTGGGTTTGCTGCAGAAGATAAATGATTTTAGTATGTCTAAATGATCCAGAAGAACCATTAAAAGATCACCAGGAAAAGAGTTCAAAAGTAAGAAAAATATAAAGAAATGCAGGATGACTCGTTTTTAGCACATTAGAGGTTATTATACCAAATTAGATGTTTGATGAAGAGGAGAAAGTATGAAACGTGAAGCCAGTGGGAAGTTATTACCAACAATCAGCAGCTGGCGAGCCACATCAGCATTCATTTAAAAGTTATTTTTAGCTTTTTTCACAGATCGGACAAAAAAGAAAAGAAAACGGCCAGCGCAGCTCACCGTGCAGTTTTCCCTCTTTCCAGTCCACCCTCCTGCTAGCAAACACAGATAACTGTAAAAAACATTAATAAAGACGTGCACCAGCTGATGGAGGCCTGTAATCTCACCTCCTCAGCCTTGGTTAAACTGAGTCCCGTTTACTGTGTTTTCAGCGTCCGACTTCTACCTGGGATTACGTCCCTCCATTAGTTAATCACCAACATGCTAAACCTCCTAAAGCAGCCACGCAGGAAAAACATCTCACACAATCAGTCCGAGCTCTAAGTCGGCGCTCAGAGAGAGATCACTGCACCGAGCATCAAATAATTCACATGACCCATAAATTGGATGTATCTGCTGTGACATCTGCTGAGTTTTATCGCCTGGAATTAAATCTGGCAACCACATGGCGTGCATTTTAAACAAATTACTAGACAAGTATCCCCCGGCTGGTGTCATGACTTTATTGTCACTGAAAGGGTTTTGATGCTGTGACGTGTGAGGCTGTATCTCCCAACAGGAAGTAAGTGTCCAAACAGCGAGGGAACACAGACGCGGTTCTTTCTAGATGAAGGTCCACCTATTGACGTATTGATTCATTCACCTAAAGTACAAAGCAGTGGGTCAGTCTGACTGTATTAAAACCATCTTTAAAAGAGACGACAAAAAACATCAGAACATGACAAATTAAACAAGGAGTTCATTTGATCTTTGTTTGCTTTTGTCAAACAGAACAAATATTCAGCAAAGGGATTTTGCAATTTCTGAATAATTCTTACACCTAAAGGATCAAAGGCTGCTGGTTTCATCCTGCAGAATCAGCTTTCGCCCCGACCTCCAGACAGAAACCTAAACTATCTTCTCCAGGGCCATTCTTAGACTGAAAAATGCTGGTGAGGAATTCAGGGAATGCCACTTCTCAGCAGAGATCAAAAGGGTTAAACATTAACGGCGTTGAACTCTTCAGCCCTCCAGTGCTGCTCTAAGGGACTGCCTCCGAAGTTCAAGGGTCCCGCAGGAGCCACGCTGAGAGCTGGGTGTCAATAACGGGGACGTCACATGGACGCAACGTGAAGTCGTGACTCGTCCCTCTTTTCTCAGGCCTCGGTGCTCACGATCAGTCCTTAAAGGTGAAAACCCCAGGTCAGTGACTGTCAGTGAATTATCCAAAGGTTTTGCAACAGGTGTTTTGCAAGAGCTGCCAGGTCTTACCTAACCAGAGGTGACAGCCGCTCTTTAGCTTTCCACACCGGTCAAACACCTGTAGCATTCAGAACCTGCACAGGTTTGACTTTTGAATAAACGCGACTGGGTTCCCCCCCCCCCGTATCAAGTCAGGGCAGGGAGCGAACGAGCGGGTGGGCCGACAGATAAAGGATCCAGATTAGAGACCATAAATAAGTGTTCTTTGGTCCTCTCAGTCCGATGGCTGTTCGGCATCAGCTTATGAAGTTTCTGTGGAAAGGTTATGAAATATTAATATTTTACCTGCTGTAGATAGCTCTTTGAACAGCTTCAATTTGAAGAAACCGAGATTAGTTCTGACCAGAATGATAAGACCAATGTAGATTCCTGTCATCTTAAAAATTTCATGGTTTCAGTGCAAAAGCTGTTTTTATAAACTTCTAGAACCCTGTACAAGTTTATAAAAATCTTTATAGGTTTTTACAGCAGATATATTAAAATTTTCCTGAGAAATAAGACCCCCTCCTCCTGCCATGGGCATTTATAAAATGTTATAAAGTAGTTTTTTTTAAACTACTGTTTTTTTTTTAAATTATAGATGTTTAAGATGCCAGCAGTTCACCTCAAACAGCTAGCTCTAAGAATTAAACGTTATGCCTCAACCTGAGGTTATTATCTACAACAGGTAAGATATTAACTGTTCATAACCTTCCCCTTGGACTCATTTTCAAACATTTTGAATTATTTCTTTCATTTCAGGTCACAAAACAAGAAAATAACGGGACCATTTCCAAAGTTCACACACTCATAAGATAGCAGAAGGAGGATTAGTGTCAAACAGCTCTGGAACATCGAGTTTCTTTTCTTCAGAGTTCTTGGCAGCACCATTGGTTCTCTAGTAGCAGAACAAGGTTTGGGTGGGTGCCACGGTTTGACGGGGAGGGATGGTGACGTCCACGCAGCAGCTGTGGGTCTCTGTCACGGGGCAGGAATGGGAGGTAAGGCCGTGTGGAGAGGCAGGAGGTTCAACCAGCTTCCTGCTGGGGGCCTGGACAGATTTATGAGCCAGCAAATGATATGTTCAAGGAAAATGCTCGCAGGGGCCGGAAGACAGGGTGTGGACCAATCTGCATATCTGCCATGCTTGAACTTAGGTCAAAGGTTTGTGACGGCCACTCTGACACCCTGACTGCTGTCCTGAAGACATCCTGTCATCCATCTGCAGCCTCTTTTGTAAAGTCTACCAAAGCAGGGCTCACATCACGATATTACCACCTGCATGCTTCACAATTAGCGCAATCACAAATATCCAAAAAAGCATTTAGTGACTCATGAAGGAGGGCGAATACCTGACATAGAAAAAGCAAAAATGCAGGAAATTGAATGTGATCTCTTTCTTTGCTCCCCTTCTCAGACACTTTGGGTTAATTTCACTGCGTCAGGAAGTCCTTATAGCAAAAAACACGTCTTTGACCAGACCCACAGTCTACTTAAAATTCTGATCATTTCTTTTAAACAGTCCTGTCGGTACATGTCTTCTCGTGGACTTCATTTGTAGCCCAGCGGCGGTGGTTCGTCAGGACAGGAGGATATAGGGATGTACGTTGTAACATTCTAGTTTAAATTAGAGTTGTAGTTAGCAGTTATTCCAATAATTTTAAGTACATTATTTCCCCCATCTGTCGTTGTGAAACAGAACTTTTATTTTTGATATTTGTTCAGTTTTGTTAAAACAACATTCCAGTAATATGGCTGATTTTTTTTTAGATGAGATACATAACTTGTCTGGATTAGGAAAGATTACTGGCCTCAAACTTAAAAATGTTGTTAATTTATCAAATGTGAGTCTATTAGAAATTTTGCAAAAGAAAAAAAAAAGTCAGTTAATGAAATAACGAGTGAATTAGTAAGAGGTCTGCACTGAAATCTGCACATAACACAGCAGAAGGAGTACACACCAAACCAACGTTTTATTCAATCTGCCAGAAAATGAATTTTCTGCTCCATAAAAACTCATATTGATATAAATCTGATATCACCTTTATCACTTATAGGGTCTAAGTGACTTCTCAGTCACATGAAGACATGTCCTAAAACATCATGGAAACACAGAGGGGCTCAAATAAAAATATGTTTTCAGCTTTTTTATTATTACACTAGATCAGACACTTGTGGTGATTTGGTCAACAGATGATTCAGATCCATTCATATTGTCCTTCAGCAGCGCGTTAGAGACATCAGAGAACAGGATGAGCAGCATCAGATAAATAAATGACCTCAAGTTGTTCAAAGAAAACACCTCAAATCATAATGAAGAAAACAAAGAGGACAGAGTCCATGAGACCCACAGCCTCGGGGAAGACGTTGTTCCTCCATCTTGTCCAGGAATTAGGGCGGCTCAATCATTTGCCTGAAGGAAGGAGGGTGAATGTTTTAGGGGCTGGGATTTGTCGTCATGTTTTCTCCTCTAGATAGACGAGCAAAAAAAGTTGTAATCACAAAAATAAAAGTGGAGAAGCCCTTTAGGATGAACTCAGAGTGGGTTTTATGTGGACGAGCAGACGTCTAGACGTTCGCTCCAGAAGTGAGCGGTCACCTTCACACGAATATCTGACCTCCAATCAAAGACATGCAAACAGGCTGAAGTGCAACAAAGGCTGCTCATAATTACCCAGAATGCTTTGTAGAGACTTAAATAACCCGTTAAATGTTACTTTTACCTCGAGCTCTTGTTAATTAATGACCCTGTTGTGTGTGTGTGTGTGTGTGTGTGTGTGTGTGTGTGTGTGTGTGTGTGTGTGTGTGTGTGTGTTAATGTACATAACTTAGTTTTTTTTTTCACTCATTGTTGAGGCAGGTTATCAGATCTCCTCCTCTCAGAGACATGAAGGTCACAGAGAAGCTCTACAGGTTTTTTTTTCAATTATTTGTCCTTCAATGAAAAACTGATAAAAAAAGAGTCTGATTTCAAGTCATTTTAAACTTTATTGATATGTTACAATTAAGTGTGTTTGACTTCTGTTTGTTCGTCTTTGAGCTTTTCGTGTCCTGTCAGTTTCCGACACTTTAATGTAAAATAGGTCGATCTGAAAGTCACAATCATGTGATATTTTCTCATAATTATGTACTTCATTGATTTGACTTAGCGTCTCATAATAATGACATAGCTTCTCATAATTGCTATTAAGTTGTAATTTTGAGGTTCCATCTAATCATGAGGTAGAATAATAATTTCAAGTCATAATCCTGATAGTTTCTCATAAGTATGATTTGTATCTCATAATCATGAGATAGAATATTACATTTCTTCATAGTTTTGTGAAACTAAGTCATAATTAAGTGATGATTGGACCTGAGATTCTACTTTTTCACTAAATTGACAGAAACCATAGAGCTCTTCTGTGTTTTGCTGTATTTTGAATCTGTTCCTGTTGTAGGTTGATATTTTTACTTAGTTTTTGTCTAACTTTTGTTCTTTTGTTTGTTTGTATTTTTATTGATCTTCTTTCTATTATTTTCTAGTATTTTCTTGAAGTGACTTTGCTTCGTCTTAGTTGTTGTGTGTTTCTCTGTCGTTTTTCATCATTTTGTAGTTTTGTATCTCCTCTAATTCTTCATTTTTATTTGTAGATTTTGTTGTTTAACTATATTATTTGGCTTTGTGTATTTTATTTATTATTCTTGTTATTGTTAATTAGTCGTTTGTATATTTGTTTCTTTCTGCCCTCTTCTTGTTTTGTGTTGTTTATAATACTTGTTTTTACTTTATTTTGTATTAGTTTATGTTATTTTGTTGTTACTTTGTTTCTCATTGTTGTTATTTTGTGTTTTTAGTTATTTTGCATCTTTTAATGTTGTTTTACTTTTTTTCTGGATGTGGTCATTTTATTATCCTTTACAGTTATTTTCCATTTTCCTCAGTCTGTTGTAATTATGTCTCACTGGTTTTTCTTATGTTTTTTGTAGTTTTTTAAATAAATAATTTAATTAGTTCCTGTTTGCCGTCTGGTCATCTCCTTGATAGTTTTCTTGTAGTCATTTTGATTCCTGATGTCTTTTATATTTCTTTCCTTTCTAACTGGAGAAGAACCAAAGCGTTAGAGGAGAGTCCTGAAATCCCAGCAGAGGATTCCACAAATGACGTTGGAGATTGTAGATCAGGAGGTGGCCTGGAGCCTAAACCCCTACAGGCGGCAGCTATTTCTGTCTAGAGTTAGTAATGAAATGCATATTTGTGTGCACAGCGGAGATACAGAGAGCCCTTCATGTGCACTTCATCTCCTCCTCTGTGAACCAACACAACCATTCATTCAGCGTCTGTCACACTGCTGCATGTGATCCTCACACCCACAACCGTCCTAATCAGCCCCTTTATGAATGCGGTGGCACGTATAAAAAGGAGGCTCGTCTCGTGGCTGTGAGTGTGCACAAAGACAATAATTGATTTATTCAGTTTACAGAATAAAAGCTTCTTCATGAGGTCAGGGGTGGAGTTTCCCCTGGAGTTTACAGACATGTTGATTCACTAAACGTTGCTTCTTCGATGACCTTTTCGTCCTGCTGCATCTGATCTCTGGATGATAAAAAAAGAAAACAAAATGAGGAACAGTCAATTAATCTGAGGCGGTGTGAAGTGTGCACTCGGTGAACTCGGTCTCTGCTGAGTCTGAGCTGTCATTTGTGGATGCGCATGATTCTATGCTGCTTCTCCACAACTATACTCACCCTCAACAACAAAAGCTGAATCAGATGGAAGATGCCTGAACGCCACCACGCTGAAAATTACAAGCTTCCACTTGTGGTTTGTGTGTGTGTGAGGGGGACGTCACAAGGCTGCTGCCTCTCTGAGTCCTTATTGTCTCCATGAAGACGCCACAAATCCAGTGACCATCCTCTATTTAGTTAAACAGATCTATTAGTGCATCTGGATGTTTTATTAGATCAGGAAGTCCTGTGATGTCATGTTCATGTGGTCAGTGGTCTGTGACTCTTAACTGATAACAAAAAAGTCTTTCTCGATTTATTCTGCATTAAGAACCTCCCATCCGCTCAAGGACCAGAAAAAGATTTCCTTGAACTGACACTTTACATAAAGAAACTCGTTTTTTTGTGTATTTTGCTTCAAAGCAACCTCGTAATCTTTTAAAATAATCTTCATTCATATTTTTTAGGCTACTTAAGGTCTTTTAAAGTTTACCTCCGTCCTGAAACATGCCATTGACAGCAGATGAACAGTGTATGCTTTAAGTGTTTCTTATATTTTCTTGATTTGTCAAAAGTATTAAATTAAACAAATTTATTCCTCTGAGAAAAAAGTGCTTGACAGGAAATGAGAGGAAATAAACATTTTATAAAACATATGTTCAGTTCTTTACTAGGCCTGACACACACACAAAAACTGGTAAATAAAAAAAATTTAAACAAAAAAGGTAAAGTGCAATGCATTTTGTTGCTGTTGGACAAAAACCTTGAATGTCCAAAGATGCAACTTTTCAGGAAATGAAATAATCTGTATTGCTGCACTTCAAACCCTGGGTCGCCATAATGCTCTTGACATTTTATTTTGAAAAGTCATCCATGAAACCACTGATAGATGTGAAAGACGACCAGTACAGCTGATTTATGTAAATAAATAAATAAAGACACGAGGTTTTAGCCCGACAGCGACGATTTGTTTTTTATTGACCGTGTTTTCATGATCAACAGAACCACAAACCGTCACTGACTTTTACCAAAAAGCAGACTTATGAGCACCATTCATAACATTTGCAACACGAAACGTGATGCATTACTCATTCTTGTTGAAGAAAATTCATTCAAATGTATTTTCAAGACTAAAAAACAATCGACCAATCAAATCAGGGAATTTGATGCTTTTCTTTTATTGAGGCGCACAAGACACTTTATGTCTCATATCTACAAAAATCTAAAAAAAACCAAATTTCTTTGTTATTTTTATTACATACTGCATGTATAATGCATTGATGGACAGATATATAAACGTTAAAATTTCTTTAAATTTAAATTATTAACAATTTTGTATCCAGAGAGTCCTTTCAACATGACGCATGCATCTGATAAAGTTTGGACATTCCTGATCCAGAGCATTAAACTCCATTCTGTAATGGTTTTACCTCTAACTTCTCTTTCATCTTTAGAATTTTTATCCTGAAACAAAAGTAAAACTTAATGTTCAGGATCTGATCACAATTAAAAACGATTTAAATCTCAGAATGAGGGAGGAACGAGTTACTCCACCATCAATGAGTGTAACCACTACATGATGAGGGGAATGAACTCTAGGGTCAAACCTCTCAGGTCAATGGAAAACCTGCAAAAGAAACCAACAAAACGAAGCTCTTTAACGCTCATTTATGAAGCGATTCCCCTTCAAAGAGCTTGGTCATTAATTATTCTCATTTTGCAGGTTGTCAGCTTCATATTTGCAATTCTGATGTCTAACCTGCAGACAAGGACAGGAGCCAGGGAGGCTGAGAAAACGCTGACCACTGTAACCACAAGGGAGTTTATACAAGATCCCCACAATTACCTCCGTAATTATTCTTAAGCAAATTGGCCTGTGTCTTAGGTTGATGCATATTTCATGTGTTTCATTCATTTAACGTCTAATTTTAATATTTATTAGTCTATGTAGGAAGAGGACTAAAGACATCTAACATGTAAAACCTGCAACTGAAGCAAAGAGGAAACTGCCGTCTTATTTTAGGCCAGCGTTACAAAGAATTTGCTCGAAGTTCTTTGAAGACGAGACAACCACTGTTCCTAGAAGTGTCAGTGGGGTGATAAACTTAGAAAAGTCTGAGGTGAAATTAAAGACACATGCACGAGGCATCTAAGTAAGATATGATAGTTAAAGCTGCAGAGTGAAGTGGTTTTACTGCATCAGAATAAGCATATGCGGGTCGACTTTCTTGTGAAAGTTCTGTGATGCAACTTCCTATATAGGCCTCCTGTTGTGCAACTTTAAATGTTAAACCATGAGTCCTGAGTGACACAAATGGGCTGCAGTTGCAAAAGTTGCTTAATGGTTTTAGATGTTTAAAGAAAAGAAGGTGAATGAGGGTTTGCTGGTTTTCACTTTTCACTAAATGTCAGAAAAGCAGATGTTCCAACATTCACACACACACACACACACACACACACACACACACACACACACACACACACACACACACACACACGCTGACCGATTCCCATGGCGAGAGAGCTATGAGGGGGCCTAAAAGAGCAACGGTGACGCCCACAAACACAAACACATGAGCTGGACATTAGAGTCAAAACAAACTGGACTTTAAACAGAACAAAACTATCTGCTGCAACCTGATCACTCTGCCTTTCGCCTTTCTCATGCTCCTAAATGCCAGCATCTGTGAAAACGCTAAGTTGCGAACTCCCTGCTGTGAGTGAGGAATGAACAACGGATGACTAAACCACCTTCAGAGCAAGTGCTCTGTGGTTTTTTTCTTTAGAAGAGTTTATTTCTGGCGTGCGTGAAGCTTCACAACTCAAATAACCTTCAGAAATGTAAATGTTCCCCTTCAGTTCAACACATACATCCATTGAGGTTAATGGGCCAATCACAGTGAGATCATGCACACTTGAACAGGGTAAACCCCAACGCAGAAGATGATTTCTAAACGGCAGTAAGATATGCATAAAGACAGCAACAACTTCCCCTAACAGTGACTCAGAGTGAAGGTGCTGAATAAAATAGATTAAGCAAAACTGAACATCTCAATACTTATATGGCTGTACATTTTTCTACAGTAATCAACAGCATCTCAGCTGGAATCAGAAAAATACCTCGTTGAGTTACGCTGCAGCTGCTGACTGTGAGAGAAATGACTTTATTTATGATGAGGTGTAACGGAGCTGACAGGGGAGAATTCTCACAAACAGAGTGATGATGGGTTCTTATAAATAAACTAAAAGGAAAATGGGAATATGTTTGTTAGAAACACAGATTTCTCCTGTTTTTGCTGACTTGTCACACGTAAATGTTTCTAATGATCAAACCAGTTTCAGGATCTAAAACACAGTTTTCATTCAGCAGTTCAACATTAATAAAACTATCCAAACTATCCAACAGGTAGGCTAAAAGATCTCAAAAAGCAACACAGTATGCCCTGTTCTAAAGAAATCCAAGAACCCAGAACATCTTATGCTCTGCACGCATCACTTGGTTAAAGTTGAGGTCAGAGGTCATGATTTAGCAATAAGAAAGAGATGAAAAATGACCAGATGTCCTCCATGAGAGAGTCCCAAGGCCAACGCCTCTCCTGACCAGCAACAACACAAAGACCCGTCTCACATTTACTAAAAAACAACTTGAGGATCTCTGAGACTTTGGGGGACATATCCAGTCAACCGATGAGACAAAATTGTAACTTTCTGGAAGATGTGTGTCCCGTTCCTGTTCCACCTGGAGTAAAACTAACTCTGTTCTGAAAATATCATCGTAGACATGGTGGTGGTGTGATGGTCTGGGGGACCTGAATGACCTGCTGTAATTGATGAAACCATGAATTCTGCTGACTACAAGTGAAGCAGAGTGTCTGAACTTTGACCTCAAGCAAGCTGTTTATGTTGGAAAACCCGTCAATGTGGCTGAATTGAAAACATTCCGTTAAGAAGAGTGAGACAAGCTTCCTCCACAGTGACGTAACGTCATCACAAACACTGGGTTGTAGTTTTTGCTGCTATAGGTTTAGGGGGCAGGTATTTACTTCCTATTTAAATGGTTTTGATGGTTTCTACTCAAACCAATAGCTTGTTAAATTTGGAGAAAAAAGACAACACATTTAAATCAGTGAAGTCAATAATATAAAGAGGTCAGGATGTCCACTAAAAAGCAACAGTGGATGATCACAGAGCCCTTCATAACATCCAGCCAAGTGAATAACACGCTCCAGGAGGCGGATATATCATGATCTGGGTAAACCCTGGAGAGAAGAGCTCACAGCAGCAAAAACAAAAGGGTTTCCAACAAAGTGCAAAAGTTTTTGAACCTCAAGCAACATCAGATTTGACCAAACAACATCCTGTGGACAGATGAAACCGAGATGAATATTAATAATATTTAGCACTTATTTCTAGTTGTATGACGTGTATCCATTACATCATATTTGTAATGAGTGGAAATGAAGAAAAGCAGATTTTTAATTATAGAGCATTTGTGCTCTTTTAATAACTCCATCATCCCACAGCTGCACCTCTGGATGTTTAGTAACATCATCAGTGTCTGAGGGGGGAATGTGTGAAAAAGGTGTAATAATAGAAACGTGTATTAATAATAAAAAGGTGTATTAACAATAGGGCTGAGGTGCCTGAGGCGATGAGGATGGTGTGAAAAGTAGTTGTAAATTTAAAATACATATATATATATATATATATGTGTGTGTGTTTAGTGATTTACATAAATAAATCAAGAAAAATAAAAGATGACATCAATAATGTGGAACTGGAAATGACAAAAGGCGTCACTTAATCTTTATTCCGTAATAAAACCTCAAAATTAATAATGAAATACGTGGCTCTAATAAAATATTATTACTAAATACCAATAACAGGAATTTTGATATCATGTTTGAAAATCAGCCTCAGGTGGATAATATGCCACTGCAACTCACTGCTGGAAATTTCACAATAAGAGATGATAAACTGATGAATAACAACTGGATGAATCACATCTCTTTCATACTCAGTGGTTACTTCTTGCTTAATTATCATTTGTAAGTCGCTTTGGATTAAAGCGTCTGCTAAATACATAAACAACAACAACAAACATTTGACCTCCATGAATCAACAGAGTGAAAACAGCAGCTCTATGTGCTGCGTTCGTTCAGTTGTATCATCATTATTTGCGAGCCAGTTCTCTGATAAAACTCTGCTGTTTTAAGTTGTGCTTACTTTGCCTGAGTTATTTTACTTTAACCCAAATAAATGTGATGGGTTTAAACAAAGTAAAAGTGCCTGAATGGGCAAAGAAAAAAGCAGAGAGATGGATGGAGTGTGATTCCTGGAAAGTGCTTTCCCGTGTGTGGGCTAAGAAGATCAGTCGGACAGGAGCGAGTAGCTGCCAGTGTTTGACTTTGGAGAGGGCATACTTAAAAAAAAACACTCCTGCCAAGCTGCAGCCCCCCCCCCCCCCAAAAAAAAAAAA